>JAHXJK010000146.1:0-299885 GCA_019395245.1 Botrytis pseudocinerea
ACCCTAACCCTAACCCTAACCCTAACCCTAACCCTAACCCTAACCCTAACCCTAACCCTAACCCTAACCCTAACCCTAACCCTAACCCTAACCCTAACCCCAGGCAAGCCCCAGTACATTAAAATGCTTGGTATGCCTCATTCATTCTTACGGTTAACTACTGAGGGGGCCGAAAAAAACCCCAATTAGAAAAGTGGGGAGGGCGAAAATAATCCTAATCGGGAAGATAGGTCACCTGACTTTCTCCAATTCTTGGGGTTAATTTAAATCAATTATAACTTTATTTGAAATGGATATTTTATTTTGAAATTAAGGATTATAATAGTTTTATATAATTATATTCTAATAATTATATTTTTATATTTTTAATATATATAAAATAAATGTTTTGAGTAATATAATGTTAGGGGCAAAAATAATCCTAATTGGGAAAAGTAGGGCATTTATTCTTAAAATTAATTTAAATCAATTATAATTTTGTTTATAATTGATATTTTATTTTGAAATTAAGAATAATAATAGTTTCATATAATTAGATATTAGTAATTATATTTTTGTATTTTTAATATATATAGAATAAGTGTTTTGAAAAATATAATGTTTAGAGTGAAGATAATTTCAATTGGGAAAGGCGGTGATGTTTGGTAATATTAATATTCATTATATTATTAATGCTATAACCTTCTAGTGATATTATAAATTATATTATTTGATTTATTAAATCAAAACGAATCGAATAATATATAAAAAATTAAATAAAAAATTTCAAAATTAATAATCTCAAGTTAATTTTTAATCTATATAGATTATTTATCTTTTTGGATTTGGCGGTGAATTTGTGATAGAACCATATAGCCCTGCGTTGGGGGTTTGCGAGAGATTTGAATACCCATTATGTGTGGTGCTAGCACTTTCCTCGGCACTACTGCCCGAACGCGAGGTAGCATAGTATTGCGCTTGATTGCTGCCGGCAGATTTCCTGGCAGAGTTTCCTCCATCAGAGCTGGAATGGCCGTGGTTGCTACTTCCGGGCATACTTGAAGAAAGCTCGAACTTTAAGTAGATGTGATGGGCAGTTGTAGATTGAAGTCAAAGTTCTGAAAATTGGGATTTAGATTGTCTACTATGTAGATGAATAATAAGGATGATTGTGTGATGATTCGTGTTGTTTTGATATTCAGATATATTGCGTTCTCTTCACGTTTTATACACATCTTGAAAAGGTGTTGGATCTGGCTTTATTGGCTCAATCAGGCAGGAAAATAGGTCTCTGGGTGCAGCCTCACTGGCCATATGTAAGACTTCCACAATCGTGCGATGATTGAAGAATTTAATGAGATTAAGAAAGGAATATACGAAATCCTACAAGACCACTTGGGCCAGACATTAGGTAGAAGACTATTCTTGATCGATAGAGGGCAGCCTTAGCGCCGAAGCGCAGCGAGCGTAGAGGCAAACTCATCGTAAGGTCGTCAAATAGTTATGGTGCTCAATGGAAAGTATTTTCTTACCACAAGCCATCGCTAGATGACGCGAAGAATTTTGGACATTTCCAGTTTCCCGTGCCAGTGAGGGGAACATTCGAGAAGCTTTCTCCTTGACAAGGCCTCAATTGGCAAGGAACTGAGCACTAAGACGTCTCGAATATAAAGGATCACTGCCTGTGACCTACTCAGATAACTCTCTCTGAGAAGGCAGTTTGAAAACTGGGCCGCATAAGGTAAGTCTCGAAAATAAAAACAGGATGAAAAAGCCGGTTCAGTGTCCGCGTTTGCCTTATCACGTATCTCACCTTAGAGTAGCGTTCCCAATGGCTGGGGAAAGCGATACAACTGAATTAAGTAATAAAACATAAACTTGATCGAGTTGAGTAATATAAAATGATTATTTACAAAGGTAAAAAGATTAAGCGACTAGACTTAATGCTTCAGCCTGATTACGAGTGTAGCCTAAAGTTTAGCATAGCGCCTGTTCTGTCAGCCGCGCTAAGGTCACAATCCTGATAAATACATTCAAAAACATAGCCCATTTATACCAACATACAAGATCAAGTTTTCAGCTATGCAATATGGAAAACCCAAAAGGCCGGCTTGAGTTACTGCCCGTCGAATCGATACAAGCTATCCAGTGTCTCATTGAAAACGTCCCTGATTTATCGTCCATCATCCTCACGTGCAAAGCCATGCACAACGCTTTCGTCTCTGCAGACCAATCCATTCTTAAGCAAGTCCTCACTAATGAAATAGGGTCTGAGGTGCTACCTGAAGCGTTCTTAACTGCTCTAATCTCTCGTCAAACAACCGTCAGTGATGATGTCCTCGATAATTACCATAATCGTTTTATCGAGAATGCTCGAAATATCAAGCGCAAAGACCATTTAGATTTGAGGATTTCTGATGCGCTATTCATGAGCAATCTCCATTCTCATGTTGTGTATTTCACGAACGATTTCGTATCGAAAGCCTTTACATCTCAAATGTTCACTGAAGACATCTCAATAATCACAAGGCAACTTCCAGTCTCAGACAAAGAAAAATGGAGGATTCAGCGAACATTCTACCACTTTCAAATCTATTGCTATATGTTTCACGAAAAGAAAACATTGTTTCCTGTCCATTCACGATCGGATCAAAATGAAATATTCTTCAATTATTTCTCAATCTGGGAAAACGAACAATTAGCCTGCGTCCACGATTATATGTTTCGCGTCATTGCTCCTGGTATAGTACATATTCGTTTTCAATAGTTTTACTGAAAGGACTAATCCAACAATTTAGGCTTCGATGAGCTTGTCGACCATGATGTGGAATGGGGCGAATATATGATGAAGTACGCTTCCTTCGACGACCCAGAAAATATGGAACCTCTGATCGCTCGTGGTCTTTTTGCAGTTCGTAATATGGTGGAAGCAAAAGGCTACAAAGAAATTCGCAAATCTTACTGTCAAGATTATCCGGAGTATTCGTCACATCTCCTTGATCATGGGCTTAGGAATTCCGCACACGGTAGTGAAGATGAATGGCATTGGCTCGAAGATTTTTCTAAGGAAGAAGATGATAAATTTATCAAAAATCCTGTATGGTGTGATGACGAGGACAAGGGGCCTGAGCTTGTATGGAGATGGGCGCATCAATCTTGTGGCAGTGTTGATTTTGTTCTTTGCGATAAGCATAGATTTGAGCGAGAATGGGGTTACGTGATGTGGGATTTTAGTCGAATTTTGGAATTGGGTGTCACGGAAAGTGAATGGGAGAGAACAGACGACGTTGAGAATAACAAAGGATCACGACCGTCACGAGAATCCATGGATAGGAGAGAGAAAATCTACCGCACTGGTGGCAGGGGATGGTGGAGTGCCGAAGACGAAAGTAAAGTAGTTTGGCCAGACGGCTGTGCGCCATGGGATAAGCCTGTAAAGCCTGAGAGATGGGATCCTAAAGATGGAAAATCAATTGACGAGGCTAAGGATTTTATAAAGAGGTTGAAACTTCCTTGAGATAGATTTGTCTTTCCTCACAGCGGAAACTAAATCACTCGGTGAAGTTTTTGGCCTAGCCTCTCATCTCGCCATAAGTCGGATACCCTACTTTTGGGCCACCCCTCTTTTGGGCCACCTCAAAAATGCTCACCGCAAAAAGGCATTTCTTTTATTCATTGTTTAATAACTTCACAACGCTTCAATTGATTGATTAGAATCTTTGATATATCATTAATTACATCATGTCTAAGGGATATACCAAAGACGACATTAATTCGGCTTTATGTGTGGTGGTGGATGGGCATTCAGCTCGACAAGTTGCTTCGGATTTTGGGATTTTAAGGGTTATTCTTCAAAATCATATAAAAGGCCACCTATCTCATCAAAAAAGTGCACAGCATATGCAAAAGATGGCCCCGATTCAGGTAGGAAGTGAACGATAATAAGAGCCCGATTTGCTTGAAGGGTGACAGAAGGGCACGCGAAGGCTCTAGGGCCGAGTGATCAGGTCAATGTCAGGATTTACTAAGCTTGAATTGACACGGGTCGAACAGCTGGATGCATCATGTGGAAGGCACTAGTTCATTTCACTGAGTCGTACGCTGGTTCGACTTCAACACGGAATGCTACTATGTACCTTACTGGGCACAGGGTGTGGTTGAATTGAGCCTGAGTATTCTAATCAAGTAGGAGATCTAAGCCAATTACACAACCCAATTCCCCAGTGTTGTGTGTAGAATCTTATACCCGAGTCAAAATGCTTGAGAAGCCTTCTCACTTCTATTCTGCCAGCTGCTGATGGTCTCGGACTTTACTTTACTAGTCGACGACCACACATCAACTACCTACATCAAAACAACGGGGCCCAAAAGAGCGCCAATTAACTCGCGACGAGTGTTCACAAATCGACTCCTTTTCTTTAATTTCCGCTGACTGCACATACAAACAATTACCTTCCAAAAATTATTCCCCAACAACAATATTGCAACTCTCCAAGGGATAGATGAAGCCCTGGAAGGAAAAAGTCCTAATACGGGACTATTCTGAACACACTAAAACACATCAAATCACAGTTCAACAAGTAGAAAATGAAATTTCATAGAGTTCATTGCTAGGTCCAGACAACATAACAACCTCCAATGCCGATTAGACGATAATTCGATAAATCGGAAACCAACTACTGTCACGATTCCTAACACTCTGTGCCAATATACGGCTATAGGATACTGGCACATAATCATGGTGAATTATTCTACCCTCGATAGTACAGCATTATATGCTATAGTTAAAGGACAAGCGGCTATATTTGGTCATGAATCTGGCGGATATCACTCTGTTCACCAGAGTCTTGGACCACTAAGTTGGACCAATTTTACTTTCGATAAGCGACTTGTTGCTATCCCATGACTTTGTGTACTCTGCTGTGAGTATCCGCTATTTGCACTATTTGCACTCACCAAGAAGCATTGCTTGGAAGCTTACAAAACAGGCGACCAGAAATCACTATGTTGAGGTGTTGGTGAATGCAATCCAGGCTGTGGGCTTTCAAATCTCCTCATAAATCTCCTCATAAATCTCCTCATAAGCAAGTGCATCATCTGAGCTTAACAAATGCAGCTTTTGATCACTTCTTTATCAGCGCTAGACGCCTTTTATTTCAGAAAACAATCGCAGTCTCACCACTATTCAAACCCCATATCTACACCAGCAGTTGTCAGTCATTGAAAAATACATCTTTTCTTAATTCCATAGTCTTAACACGACAGTCATTACTATTTAAGCCTTCGTGTACCTATAATAACATTTAATTTCTCTCCTCTCATATTATCATTACTTCAATATCTATATTAATTTACACAGGGCTTCCATATCAGTAATCAGTATATATGTATATCAGAATTTACATCTTTCTCATGTTCCCTTGATCCCCTCTCCTCAGTATGTGTAAAATTTTGAGCGTCTTTGTCAAGATCTCAACGAACTATTTAACCCCATGAGCACAACGTGGTATCAATGGCCAGTACCTGCGCACCAATCGTAATCCTCCCGTCCACGGGTACATTCGATGCCCCGCTTGTAGTAACGTACAAAATATGACTATCCCAAGGTGTGCGTCCAAAAGCCGCAGCTGTCGGCCCTGCTACACTCGTAGAATTGAGACTACCCGCCACAATCTCTGTTGTGATCGGTCCTTGTGAATTCACTGCTGGGGCAACCACGCGTTCAATAGAATTTCCAGAGCCAGTCGTAACATACGTAATGGTGTCGCGCAGTGCAAAGTCGTCGTAGAACCAAGTAGAGTTCACCTCGTGGGACAGGATTTCAACTGCACCACCCGCAACTTCGGTGCCATTTTCGTGGATAGGAAAACGCACGAGCATACCTAAGCCGGTATTAGTGAGATAAACCATTCCGTCTCCTATCTTGATGCCGTTGACACCCACAACGCCAAGGTTTGGGTGCTCGTACGCCCGCGTGTAAGTGTTGTTCATGGCAATGAAATATTTTCCGGAGACAGGGTCTAGATTGTAGACTACGCCAGCGGCGACATCGTTGACGAGCAAATTACGCGGTCCAACGCCCCATTGAGGTAATGAAGTCATTCCGTTGAGAAATTGACCGGAAGAAATATTTGCAATGGTGGACGACGTTGCCATGGTCTGCGTCAAGTTCAAGGAATCGACACGATAAGTGCCGGCTACAGGACCTGTGCTCGAAGAGAACTGGCCGCCGTTCACGGCGTAGACATCACGCTCATACTCAGTCATGCCAAATATGGTGAGGCCATCGAAGTTATGCACAACTGCTGGGGTGTAGTTCGAGTGCAGGGGGTCAATGCTATGGACTGAAGAGTTGTAAGGTAGTGTCATGAGAAGCTCGCCGTTAGGGCGAATTGCGATCGACTCGATGAATGTTCCAATGGGGTATTCGTAAAGAAGGCGAACAGCGGTTTTATTTTTAGAAGACAATACCCTTGCTTTCTGGTGTGGTGAGTTTTCATATGATAAACCAGGAGCGAAAGCACATGATAACAAGAGCGCAATGGTCTTAAGTAACATGATTTCGGCTCTCGTGAGTTCTTTGAACAAGGATGATGGATAGACTGGTTAGGAGGATTCTTATGGTTGAAGTCACTGACTGATGTATATATGCATATGCGCATACTGATATATGGCGGAACACCGGATTTACCGGATTTACCGGATTGAGATGTTGAAATAGATCCAGTATCAAGCTGAAAGAGTTGAAGAAAATCTTGGCTCAAAATTTACGTAACAGCTATAACAGCTATCGGCTTTAAAGTCACTACAGCCGAAATCTGCTTGCAGATGTGAGTTTTTATCGGCTCAATGCTCGGAAATAGAGTTTATATATCTTGATACTCCTTTTTATCACCCTTTCGAAGACGGATTCGAGTAGATTGTTGGCAATTATCTTGCCTGCCCATGAGCAAACTCTCGTTCAGTGTGTGATTCGCTATGGGAAAGACAGAATTGCGCCAATTATTTTGAGTGTCTTGCATAATGCTAGTCTTCCGGAAACACTTGACCCTACCTTTCAAAATGAACTTATTTTATGTCATTGCACAAAGTCTCCGACCATCTGATTGATCGGATGAGGATGAAGAATAAGGCAGCGGACTCGTGCCTCGTAGCATATACCGCATAAGACAGAACTGGTCACAATTGATCGCTTTTAACGCTAGCAGTATAAAGATATTATCTTTGAAATTCCAATGTAGTATTCTACAGAATGCTGCATATATTTTTCTTCTCATAGTTTGTGATTCACGCAAGTGAACTAGACTTTATTGTGACACCTCGAATCGACAACTCATTCAACGAGGCCACCACACATTTCTCTATCCAACTATGGATGAATACCATCCTCTCCGCAATGAGCGACTGGTTTGTAATAATTGGTTTTATTTCAGGTATTTTGAAATAATTAGATTTCAGCGAAAACATATCTCATGAGCTAAAACAGGAATTTGAGGAAATACGTCATAAGCCGGTCGAGGATAAGACGAACTTGGTTTGAAACCCCCTCAATATTGCGTTATGAAAGGAAAAGGTGATGGAAAAGAACATTAAAATGTTATAAAACACTCTTGGTATGTATGTGAACTAATCATGTTAACAACATTACCCCACTGAGTTTTATCCAACGAAAAGAAGGACATGTGAAAGAAGGGTGTGTGAATACACTCTCTGATTTGGAATTGAAGCCATGATTCGCCGTTATCCCTATACCTGACCTAGATGAGGATTTTGAAGACGAAGAAAGGGAATGCTGGTATTTCGGAGCTGGAGGTGACCCCGAGGACTTTGTGTCCGGTCTTATGAAAGATTGGGCTGTTATATTTGGGCGATTATGGGAAAACAAGCATAACTTTAGCAAAACCGCAGCACAAGCTACTCTATCATCAAGTACGAATCCTGCTGCAGCCAAAGTAGCTGAAGTGAGGAGCCAGGCATTTTTTTTTGTCTCCTTATCCCAGGGTTAAACATCTGAAGTCAATTGAGTGACATGCAACATGTTTTGCAAAACATCTCTCAGGGATTAGTGATCCTGGATCACTGAAGATCGAACATCTGATGCACTGATTTATGAAGAAAATGCACCGAGTGTTCTTTTGTATTGATAAATTTCCCTGGATCAATTTTTTAGTATCAGTTCGGATGAGATCAGTCAAGCCCAGGGCGATGGCTGAGCTGAATGGTGTATGAATTAATTCTGATTCACACAAGCGGTATTTCAGAATTCTCTTTAAACTTATCATAAAGTCCAAGCTCCGTCTTATTTCCAGCCAAATTGATAACTCAAATACATTCCATGATATGACTGTCTTTACGAAGAAAGAAATCGAGGATTAATGCTCTAGATATAAACATGAAACTTTAAAGAGATGTTTGAATTGAATTAGATAAAGCTTTATTAGGGAATAGTAGAAAGAGCCAAGTAGCACTATGAATCGCTTTCATCTATGTAAGCAAGTAGTATACAAAAGCTTCATAAAGTAGTTTAATTACGATCTACGTCGAATATTGGAATTAAAGACATTTGAACATAGCTAACCTCGCAACGTGAATTTAAAGTTAGTCGATCAAGATCCAATCTGAAACAAGTAGTCCGGGGAAACAACATAAGATCTATTTTTTTCTTATGTTCGGAGAATTACTACCCGTCATAATTGTATTGATTACCTATTATTAGAGTATTCATTATGGTCTAGATCACAACGCTCTTCCGTTCTCATAATCATTGTACTGATTAACATTCTCATAATCATTGTACTGATTAACATTCTCACCGAAAAACTTGTCTATCAAACAATTATCTACAAACTTCCATCGAGACTGTGCCATCATAGAATGTCCTATATCTAGTTGTATTAAGCTTCTCAGTCTCATATATTGGAATGTCACCGATCTATAAAGAAGTTTGAAGGTGTATTCTCTAATTTTAGTCTCACCGCCTTTAATTTATCAGCAGCCAAATCATTCTGCGCAAACAAACCGGCCTTTAAATATGAATGTCGTGAGACAAAGTTGAAAGTACGCAACTCCATGTGTGATGTAGAATTTACAGCAATCATAGATTACAGCATTATCATGCTCTCTTGGTGGAGATATTCTCAAATATTATATGAAACACGGTACATCAAAGTTAAGTGTTATTTTGTCTATTTCTGCCTAGTGTATAATCATTGGACGATCCTGTCACCCGTGTCTCAAAATGTCAGAAAGCATACACTGACATTATCTGTGTATAGTTTCCACCTGATCGTCTTTACCTAAATTAGAAGAATACCAGTTCCAATACTGAATTGACTAAAGTGTGGCTCCATCAAAATTTCCTTCAACTTGATGTGTATAAGAAGGTGCTCATATTCCTATTGTTATTATTTTTTCATCATTCAAGTCATTCATACATACCATCAAGCCTTCCTTACAAATATCACAACAGCGCAAGCCCGCCTATCACCAATAAACCACCACCATGAAGTTTATTCTTGCAACTACGCTTTTCTTGGCTTCGGTCATGGCCTTGCCAAGTCAACTTGCAGCCGCCCCTCATGACGGGGGCAAGAGAGACCTCGTGAAAGAGAGTAGAGAGGCGGCGAATGAATTCTGTTCAGGATTCTTGGGTAGGTCTCAAAATCATCCGGCTTTTTCAAAGCTTTTATTGCATATTATGATAAACGATACTGACGATGGTGGATTTGAACAGGATATTGCTCCGATACCATCAAGTGCTGCGATAACCGCATCTGCACACGATGCCCAGGGGATACTGCCCCCATAAACGTTTGTCATGACACTCAGTGCGCCGCTTAAGACAAAATCGGTACATTAGAGCTATAACAATTGCTTGAAAATCTTATCTAGGTGTTGGGAGTCATATCTGTTGGTGGAAGATGTTTCGTTTGCATGTGCTCAGTATACAAGGTGGCAGGCGGCGGTAAGGGAAACAAGGCTGCACTTTCACAATTGTATTCTTCTGTAATCTAAGGGACTTGTATTGTGGAATTCTATTAATCATGTACTTTATCACTGTTAAATTCAACATTTTATCATTGCATCCTCCGCTCATTCCTTGTAGAGTGCATGAATGTAACCTCGCTTCTTGTGATATATGATAAATCCAATTGTCCCATTGCCTCGTAAAGCTCGGCTTGAAACAAACAAAACGTTGTGAATTGGTTGTATATGTCCCATTCTTCAATCGATCATGGGAACAAAATTCTTAAATGGTTGTTGACACAAGCAAACGCGGTTCGATTCCGGTATGCCCATGATTGGTAGATTCAAGACATAGAATCCATTGTTTTGATCCTCTGGCAAACATGCGGCTCGAATATACACCTCCTACCACGAATGCTGGTCCATTCAGTAGATTGTTATCGCAATAATATTTATCCATTACTACTTTCGATGGAACATGATGTTTCTCCGCATTCCAGGACACGCGATTGTACAAGTAGGTGTAGTAACGTGAATAGTGAAATAAGCTCTATTACACACACAAGATTGCAAATCTTTTTTATTGTATGATATCGAAACGAAACACTATCCCTTAAATGACAGAATGCGCGGCCACGTAAAGCATTTAACAAGTGATAATACCTTGATTCTCAATTATTACTCATGAGATCTCAGTGACATTGACATTTCGCGAAAATTACTTAAATGTTGAAAAGCCTGACCGACCACCGTTACCAAAGGAATGCGCGCAAGTTTCAGACAAAGGCACCATCTGAAGTCCTAACATCTTGAACACTGATTCGACTGACAGTGAGCCACAACTAAACCTTTTCGTTCGGTCTAACTTCTTGGGTAGCATCACCAGCCCTGATTGACTCCCTAGGTTCTACTCTCGGTTCCTCACCCAAAGTGTCACCGACACCACCTCTAACATACTCGTCGTCATCAAGGTGTCTATACAAAAAGTAGAACCAGATTGCCATTAAGGTTCCCAATACCGCTGGTGCAACATAAGGCCAAATCAAGTACGGGTCCACCAAACTCGGAGTACAAGCTTGTGCAATTGCAGCAGAGAGAGCAGTAGCAAACAAGTACATGGAAGTGACAAGACCTTTCATATTTGCAGGAGCTCTTGAATAGGCGAGTTCAAGAGCAGTGACATTGCAAAAACATTCCGATATGCCTCCAATCATCCATTGAGGAAGTTGCCACCAGATACTAAGTGGAGCAACACCGGTTCCTATTTCGCAACCAGTGGCGTAGTATCCACACGGTGATGTTTCATAGATTCTCCATTGAGTGATCGCGCCAATGGCAGATGAAACCGCGGCAATAAGAAAACCAAATGTTATTCTCTTGATAGGACCAAAATGAATCTTGTGGCGACGCAGAAGTGGATAAACTCCGTAAGAAAGAATTGGGATGGTGACAATAACAGTAAGAGCATTGAAATTGTTGAGAATATCATTAGGCGCATCGTTGGTTACCATTGCTGAACCTTGGGATGTCGTGATGTTTCCTATACCTCCATCGTTCAAGATGTAGATTGGGAAGAACAAAAAAATAGTGCAGGCTTCCAAAGATCGTTTGACATCCTCGACAAAATTGTCGTCCCAATCTACTGGCTTGCCATTATGTTCACCAGTGATACCTTCTGCAGCGAGGATAGAAGGTTTTGCAGCATCAAGATAGCCCTTGCGCCCAAATTTCTTCAGACCATTCTTTCTCAGGGAGGTACCGATGACCCTGAAAAACTTTCCGAGATCGCTTCCTTGCGGTGGATATTTGACCAGTCGTTTGTTTATTGCCCATAGTAATACTGGAAGCAAGAGGTAAAGAACCATTGGTAGTCCATAAGCTAGCCAGAACCCAACTCTTTTTTCAGAATATGTCGTAGCAAGACCAAAGAATGCGCCAACATTGACCATACCATAGAATGCGAGAGCGAGTCTCTGAGCCGTAACTTCGGGGTCAAGAATGACCTTTTCTCCATCAGGTAGAGTCTTAACTATGAGTCCCTTTTGTGTGTCCTGGTCCAGAAGCATGGGAGAAACGTTACTCTTGAATAGACCTGATGTTTCAATCAACATTGTACTTTTAGATATATCTCGTAAGACATACCAGCTCCCAAAGCTAAGATCAAAATTCCAATAACAAATGGTGCCATGCCATGACCAGCTTGTAATACACTAGGTAAAGCTCCAAGAACCAAAACAAGATGCGCAACTCCAAAGACGACAACTCCAATACAGATAGTTTTGAAACGCCCTAATTTGGTATCTGCAAGCCATCCTCTGTAGATCTAAGTAAGCAAGAGATAATCAAAGACGGAAAATTGCTGAACGAACCCAAAGACAGGTACTGTATATGCTAAGAACTTAAACAAAAGACCAAGGGCAGATGAAACAGTAAGACCTTTACCCAAAGCGCCTGGTGTTAGCTGGGTACCTTTCGGGGTTGCGCCAGCTCCGTTTCCTCCTTTACTATTGTTTCCGTTAGCAGTGGACGCGAGATTTAAAACAAATCCTCGTTGAGATAAAGAGACATACGGAAGTGGGAATTGAACAAAGTTCGAAAAGACAAATTGGCAACCATAATAGCTTGCGCGCTCTGCGAATTCGATGAGACAGATCATATAAGCAGTCCATGGAATTGAACCAGAAATTCTACGAAGTGTGGTTCTCTCTTCTTCAGTGGGACGCAATAGTCCATCCTCGTCGAGGGAGGGTTCATGGTCAAAAGCATGAATTTCGCTTGAGATTTTGGCATCAAGGTTATCTGGCGCATTTGCCAACAGACCGGTCTGATATACTGGAGCACTGGTAAGTGCATCAGTGGTAGTAGCCATGGAAGCTAACAGATTTGTTGTTAGTATCTAGTGCCTCATGAAGGGGTTTGATGCAATGAAGAATAAGTACTCATGTTTTGTGTCTTGGGTAAAGAGTTTCGCAGCAATGTTCGAGCTAGGTGTCCAAAATGCGGTTCATGAAAGCCAACATGCAGTACGATCAAAGTAAAGTACCATCAACAAGTAACTCTTGACTTCAAGCAGCCGAGGGTAGAGTTGACAATGAAAGAACTTGAATGGATCACAAGTATGATAACAGTGAATTAAAATGGGATGATATTGAGGGGAAACAGGAGAATATATGAAGGGTAGCACGACATGGTGTGAAAATTCACTAACCATTTCCATGTCACCCAATGCAACACTTGGCATGATAAACACTTATTTCCATTCCTTGGTATTTGAAGTCGTATTCACATGCAGCATCCAAAAAGGATACATTTCCTGCTCGTTGGGTCCCGATGATAGCCTACCCATCACGATTTTTGGTTGAGGAGTCTCGACATCTTACTCTTGATAATGTGGTATAGGACAACCTCAATTCAGAACCCAAGAGCTTCCTCGGACCTGTGCCTGAATTTGGAAAATCAACATAACCTCGACATTCATGCCGTGCCTCATGATCACTGGGAGTATCCGCCCTTCTTGATGAGGAAGGTGGTTAAGAGATGAGAGGCGGTTCTCGAAGTTTTTGTAGTCTTGGGTCTTTGCGCTGATGTCTTGTTGCAATCCAGAATGATCAAATCAGAATTATTTGTGGTACAATATTTCACACTTGTGATTGGTACAGCACATTGATGGCTGAGCTCCAAGGCTTCCAAGTCCTGCCAAGGGCGAGCAGACGAATCACAATTCATTGTGCTATCAATATCGCGTTTGATGCTACTAGGAGCTCAGTGATAATACACGCTTCTTAATGTCGCTATTGTTCCGGCAAATTGTTGGTAGGATTATTGGGCCAAGTGAAGACGGTGCAATCCTTTCGTGTCCCCTGAGAATATTCATGATAGAACAACATCAGCAACAAGCAAGCAATCAATGCCGCAGAAGGCTTTAGACTTTTGGTCATTTCGTATCCGCGACCATAGAGATTGAAACAAACATTCTCGTTCTCATGTTGGCATTGCCATCTTTCTTGCGAGGACCTTAATTTAAAGAACGGTTCTAGAATATTGTCAAAGGGAACAAGATCAACTCTCATCTGTCCAAGTCCACAAACTCACAATTGATATTTTCCAAGATATCAAATGGTGGGCTCGGTGAGGCTCTTTAATGCTATGAAGAAGCAGCACGGTTTGTAATACTGCACAATGGTTTGTAATGAAGAGAGTGGCAAGGTAAGACTGATTGAGATGCGCAAGTAGATATTACTAGTCCATTGCGTGTTGAGTCCATATCACGTACCCTAGCTGTTAGGAATGTCAGAAAATCAATCTATTACGGTAACTTGGTCGCGTCAAGATAGAAATCTCCGTGTTTTTGGCAACGCGACGTGGAATTTTTGACGACTCCTGAATTTGTGCCCCTCAAAAGTAAACAACAACAAACAATTCATTAATCCACCAACTCACCCGCCATTCCTTCAATTTCAGTAAAATGGCATCCGTAATGATGTCTGATGCGCCAACGCCAGACTTTGGAAATTCTTCAAGAGCTGGAACTCCCAAAGCTCGTAGACACAGGGGTTCTTCAGCATCTGGAAGACCAAGAGGCCCCCCCTCCGAAAGCGCTGGTGCTATGAGTGATGATGAAGGTTTTGCAGATGATGCTATTCCACAAAATACCAACCGTCCGAGGAAGAGTGATAGGCCAATACCAAGAGTGGAGGATGCGATTGGACAATATGTACAACTCACATTTGAAGAATTTCTTGAGTCGTGAGTTTTGCCCTTATTTTTACTATCGCACATCTAATGTCTTTGCAGATATGTTGAAGATCCAATACTATCTGGCGCAACTCCCTCATCTGCGATGACCACCGATAAATACTATATTGCGCAAATTCATGGGCTGAGAACGTATCAATTGTCTACTCTATATGTGGATTATACACATCTCTCCTCATACAAAGGTGGCGCATTGGCAGAGGGAATAGTTGAAGAATACTACAGATTCCTACCATTCCTTACAAAAGCTTTACACAACATGATCGCCAAATACGAACCGAGATATTTCAGAGATCATCGTCAACCCACTGCATCGAGTAACCAAACTTCATCTGGGGCGAGCAATGCAGCATCTGCAAGTCAATCCGATTTCCAAGGAGACAAGACCACAAATCAGCAAACTGATAAATTGTTTGCGTTGGCCTTCTATAACTTGCCTTTAGTTACCCGAGTGCGTCATTTGAGGACTGCAAACATTGGACAACTTTTATCTATCTCTGGTACCGTCACGAGAACTTCGGAGGTCCGACCTGAACTCTCTCTAGCCACTTTCATATGCGAAAACTGCAAAAATGTTGTACCAAATGTCGAACAAACCTTTAGATATACCGAACCTACACAATGTCCGAACTTGGAGTGTAATAATCGTCAAGCATGGAGACTGGATATCAGACAAAGCACATTTGTGGATTGGCAGAAAGTTCGTGTGCAGGAGAATAGTTCTGAAATTCCTACAGGAAGTATGCCAAGAACTATGGATGTTATTCTTCGAGGGGAAATTGTCGATCGTGCGAAGGCTGGAGAGAAATGTATCTTCACGGGAGCTCTTATTGTGGTTCCTGATGTTAGTCAACTTGGTTTACCTGGTGTTCGACCAATGGCGATTAGAGATACACAAAATCGAAGTGGAGATGCGAGCGGTGTCACTGGATTGAAAGCGCTGGGTGTGAGAGATCTTACATACAGACTTGCATTCTTGTCATGTATGGTTACACCCGATACTTCCACTCAAGGAGCAGCCGCGAATCAACAACTCAACGGACAATCCAACAATATTCTCGCATCCCTTAATCAAACGGCTCCTATTGACCCTAATGAGCCTGGAGATCACGCTCAGGAAGCCGTTCTTGCATCCATGACACATGCCGAAATTGAGGATCTCAAAGAAATGGTTCATTCAGATCACATCTACTCACGTCTCGTCAATTCACTCGCTCCTATGGTCTACGGGCATGAAATAGTTAAGAAAGGTCTTCTCCTTCAACTCATGTCCGGTGTTTCCAAAGTTACCCCGGAAGGGATGCAACTTAGGGGTGATATCAATATTTGCATAGTTGGTGATCCTTCTACCTCGAAATCTCAATTTCTCAAATATATTTGCTCTTTTCTTCCTCGAGCTGTCTACACATCTGGAAAGGCCTCCTCAGCTGCGGGCCTTACAGCTGCTGTAGTGAAAGACGAGGAGACAGGAGAATTTACCATTGAAGCTGGAGCACTGATGTTAGCAGATAATGGTATTTGTGCTATTGACGAGTTCGATAAAATGGATATCAGTGATCAAGTCGCCATTCACGAAGCTATGGAGCAACAGACCATTTCCATTGCCAAAGCAGGTATTCAAGCCACGTTGAATGCTCGAACCTCGATTCTCGCAGCTGCAAATCCAGTAGGAGGAAGATACAACAGAAAGACGACATTGAGAGCTAATATTAATATGAGCGCTCCCATTATGTCACGTTTCGATTTGTTCTTTGTTATTTTGGATGAGTGCAACGAAACTGTGGATCGTCATTTAGCAGAACATATTGTAGGGATCCATCAACTTCGTGACGAAGCAGTGCAACCCGAATTCACGACCGAGCAACTCCAGCGCTACATCCGCTTTGCCAAAACCTTCAAGCCAGAGTTCACAGATGAGGCTAAGGAATTACTGGTACAAAAATACAAAGAATTGAGGAATGATGATGCTCAAGGAGGTGTTGGTAGAAATAGTTATCGCATCACAGTGAGACAATTGGAGAGCATGATTCGATTAAGTGAGGCTATCGCAAAGGCGAATTGTGTTGAGGAAATCACCGAGCCGATGGTTGTTGAAGCCTTTAATCTTCTGAGGCAAAGTATTATTAGTGTTGAGAAGGATGATGTTGAGGTTGATGACGACGATGAGGAAGTTCCAGCTCCAGCTGCGAATGATGATGCAGATGACGCCATGGATGAAGATACCCAGGATGTCAATGGAAGTGTACCGTCAGCTGAAGGGGATGGAAGGCCAAAGACAAAGATCACTTATGACAAATACATTGGAGTGGTCAACCTGTTGGTCAGAAGGATCAATGAAGACGAGTTAGGTAGCGGTGAAGGCGTGGAGGGAGAGAAGTTGGTAGAATGGTATTTGGAACAGATCGAAGGTGATCTAGCTGATGAAGAGGCATATCATGAAGAAATGAAATTGTGCAAGAAGATTATTAAGAGAATGCTCAAGGTTCGTTGCTACTTTCATTCCATTTCTGCTTCTGTTGGTCACTCCAGATCCTACATGGATTGCTCTGTGGATCTCGGACTAACATTTGATCTTGTAGGAAAACATTTTAATGGCAGTTCGTGGGCAAGGATTGGTTGATCAAGATAACACGAATGGAGAAAGCAGTTCGAGGTCAGAGGAATCAGTTGTTTATGTATTACATCCTAATTGTGCGGTGGAAGAATTTTAACGTTCGATTTTGGGATTTGAGGAGCATGTCATAATGCATATATGAAGGCGTTAGGAAGAACACCCCAACCCAAGGTGACGATAATTTATGGACAAATGAATCATAACTTTCAAACAACGTTACAAATAGTAACAATGTGCCTGTTTTTGTATCAATGATTATCCATTCTATTTTCTATCCCTATCCTAGTGAGCCTGTGCAATGTTTGTCCCTTTCTAATTTATCAATGCGCTATTCCGTGGTGATTCGATATACACCAAAACACCTATCATGCACCCATCTTTTCATCCATCCTTTCATCCATCTCTTCATCCATCCTTCCATCCATCCTTTCATCCATAAACCCCCCTTGCAACTTCAACCAATTTATTAGACACCTCCCTAGAAAAGATTGCAACTCCTAACTCCTGGCTAGTCATCCAACTCGCCCGATCCATATTGCCACTCCCAAGAATCGTTATTTCATTGTCAATTATTGTCATTTTGAGATGAAGCTTGACTGGCTTGCTCTCTTTTCCTATGTTTTCAAACCCTCGAGCCAGTGCCCCATCCGTTGTCGTATTCCGGCCATTGCATTCACTCGCACGAACGAGAGCGGAATCAAAATACACAATTTCTAAAGCTCCTATTCTAGAATTACCGGCTTCGATATCATCTACCCTTCTTGATGAACGAGATACAAGCTTACGATGTCGACGTTTCATCTTCCATACCTCCCATTCAGTGATCGTGCCAGCTGTTACTAATTGCTCTAGGATCATCAACTTTCTCGAGACCACAATTCGGACATCGACACCTTTATCTAATGCTTCGAATATTGAATTTATGAGTGGCGTGTATGTAATATTTGGTGTGTAAAATGTAATTGATGTTCTGGCTGTTGAAATTTGTGATAGCAGGAATGTGTTGAGTGGTGTTAAAGGTGTCTTTGCATTTGGCCTAAAAATAACAGAAAATGGATTGTATGCAGAGTGAGTATGTGGAAGAAGAAGCGTTTCGGTATTTTGTGGAAGTTCTGATAGGTCGATGATACTTAGCAATGATGCATTTGGATCCCATAAATCGGCATGTATTGATGGACTTCTTTCTACTGGCCGAGCCGATGTCCACAATATTTCGGGAATTGTCATCTGGCCATCGCCGTTCCAGATCCTGCTCCAATAACTCCGCAAATCTTCTACCAGTTCTCCTCCCTCAAACCCAATACATCCTTCCCCCCATGGCTCCCAACTCACATTACAACTTGGGAACCAAATGCGTCGAGTATCTTGTATGATATATTTCCCATGCAAAACATGACACGGGCGGAAAAATATCGACTTGACACGTAGATTTAGCCCTGGTATGTCCGACTCAGACGGAAGCCCAAGTGAAGGATATTGAGACGATGGGTACAAATATCCGTTGGGGGAAGGGGTGTGGAATATCTTTTGCAAAATTGAAAGAGATGAAAAACAAATCCTGACATGAATGGTTCTTTGATCTGAAGCCGCACGTTCCGATAGTCTCAAGAGAAGTTGACAAATATCGCGCTGGCTAGAGGAAGAAGTCCAAAAGCAGGTCACGAGAATGAGTTCGTGGTTTGTGGAAAGGAGTTGTGGGAGGAGAGAAGACCAGATTGAAGCACCGGTGCCAAGTAGGAACGTTGTGGGATGTGTTGTGCTATGAACATAGCTAGGGAGCTGGGTTGTCATGGGTTTGTGATTGTGATTGTGATTGTGATTGTGTTTGTGTCTGAGATGATTGGAATATCAATAGGAGGTGATGGCAAAGACTCGGAAGCAATTCAAATTCGTTGTGGTTGGTGATGTTCAGAGGATAGATGCACTTATATTTACAAGTTGTGAGAGATTGAGGTCAAGAGCAATAATAATAATCAATTACCTGTTGCCCGGGGCCATTCGTTTCACAGTTGTGGCTACTTGGCACCCCTCCCTCTCTAGCTTCGCACCCGTACATTTTGTTTACTGTGCCACCAAACCATTCACAAGAAATCACCACGACGCAACCGCTCGTCCCTTTGCTTCAGATTAGATTTCGGCGCCATAAACTAATGGTAAATAAATATTGATAATAGATTCAATACACAAATTCTTATTAATCTTGTCCAAATCCCGATGCATCCAAGTCAAATAGAAGATTGCACTAGCAGCAATTCACCCAAAGAGGAACCAAAATATTACATGCTCGAAATCAACCCTTCCCCAATTCACGTGGCTAATCCCCCGTCTTTGACTGAATACACGACAGAGAATCTTTTCGCATTTTTCGATATGGATTGACTGCGTTATTCGCTGTATTCGAACAATGACTTATGGTATAGAGCCAGGTCCCATCTATCTTTGGCGTCGTCCCGCGCATCTACACTTTGTCTCCACAGCTGTTCAGCTTCACTCAGCTTTTTCTCTGCATAGCACTCCTCCCCCCTGCGATCTCCGAGAGCCATTGCATCTTGAAGGGAAAGAATATTCATGTAAACACTTTCCAACGCCTGTCCTATTATTTGCTTTCTGTTCTGAGAATGATATAGCTCTCGCGCCACTACCCACTCGTTGGCTCGATACCATCTATGTTTGAGCTCTTCGTTGGGATCGGAAGGCAGCTTGTTGTATTCTACAATGCTTTTTAAATGATCAAACTCGTAATCCATTACCTGCAACCTTTTGCTGTAGAGCATTTGTTGATATAGCGTGTAATCTCTCTGTATCGATTTGGTGCGGCTATTATGTTCTGCCCACTGAAACTCACTCAGATCAAACGCTTGTTGATGCATTTCTTCCTCACTGGTTTCCGTCATAAGTCTAGCCTCTGAAAGATTTGCTTGACAACGCAAAACTTCATCGTACAACCTTGCAGTTCTTTCCTGGGCTTGCTGGAAAGCCACCTCCAGGTCACTTATTCTCGCATCTGTAGGAGGAGACTGCTCAAGAAGCTCTTGCTGGACTCGAGGGCGATGTGAGGGAGCAATCGCTTCTAACCATTCTGGCCATGGACCAGATTCTTCCGCTGATATATCTGGCAATGGGCCGCGGCATTCCTGTCTGCAGATGGCGCATCCTTTGAACTCGATCATCAGATCAAGACAATCTTTGTGGAACATGTGGCCACACTCTAAAGCTAGAGACAGCGCTTCATTCAGTTTCTCGTGTTGGCATATCATGCAATAATCATCTGGAGGATTATCGCAAACATTTTCAATCAGTGGGGCGTGGGCACCCATCGCTGTTCTCCATTTTCCTTCCTCTTTTGAATTCTTGTAATGAGTCTCTGCACGGTTATATGCAAGATCTCGAAGTATAGCTTGCCGTAATTGCAATATTACAATTTTATCCTCTCGGGATATTTTCTGTGCTTGGCCAGTCCTAACAGTGATCCAGAGATGAGGTAGAAGTTGCTGAAAAACGAGGAGGTAAAGATGATTAAAAACATCGAGGTTCAGTCGTTCGTTGGAGCAAAATATGTCAAGATTTTCTCTAATATTTGGCTCAAAGTTCATATTTACAAAGGCATGCGCTCGATTCAACACAGCATTGGCTTTCTCCGATACGTTGGACTTATTGAAATAAGGTTTATGAAACTCAATTTCTGTGTTGAATTTTGCGACCATAAGTTGATTTGCGAGGAATTTCATGGGATCTTCCGCCATGTGACATTCGGGGCAGAAGTCGTCGATAGAGAAACCCCTAGTGAATATCGTGTCGCAAATTCCAAGAGGCTTGCATGGTTGTATAATCCAAGAGTATGGCGTCTGATCACACAACTTGTAATGGCACATTGTTCGTAAGCACATGTTGCAATAAAGGATAAAATGCAGCAGATATTTGAAATGGAAGTCAATTTTCAACTCTCAACGGGTCATATCAAATAGTAAAAAAAACGGAGGAAAAATATAGAACAGTCATTGGGAACTTTGCCATGATGAGCTATCTCACTTCTTTGTCTTGGAATATTAGCAATACCATCCGTCGATCTTTGATTGAAATAAAGGAATTCAAGTAGAGCAAAGGGATACTCGCTGGTATCTCTTTGTTTTACTCAATAGTCGAGAGCAAACAGAGTGACAATATCACTGAAATACTCTTTCATTGAATTTCCGCTACATACCGAAGCTAAAATTTAATGTTGAAAACTAATATCAAGCAGCATATATAGAATAAATATTCATATCTCAATATAAAGGAACATGACCGAAAGGGTTTATCTGGATGATAACGACTAACCAGAAAATAATTGGAGGATCTGGTTCGGCAGCCCAAGCAAAGCATTGGATACTAATACTCATATGATTTCCTTCAGCCGAATCATTTTGGTGTTCACAGTGGTCCGAACTGCAGTCCAATTCAACTTTTTAAGTTCGAGGCTCCGATAAAAGGATCAGACTTTTAGATATCTTGGGTTATCTCGCTATGAGATCTCTAATAATTCTCTTGTAGTCATCTACACCTTTAGCAAGCCCATCAGCAGTTATACATTCATGATCTGAATGAGCCGAAAGTACAGATCCAGGTCCGATTAAATAGCGTTTATGGTTTCCTTTCAGATTTGGAACATCAGTTCCCCCTCGTTTTACATCAGTCTCAAAACCTAAAATTGAGGATCTCAGTACCAGCCACGCTTTAGGAAGCCATTGCAACAATACATACCGTCTATATCAACGTCACAGTCCACAGGGCCGAAATGACGACCAAGTTTCACCTCCACACTCCCCTCATTGATATCAAGACTCGCAATGATAGATTCGATCCGTTTCATAGCTTGTTCTGGCGTCCCGGCTGCCAATCTTGTCAAGACGGAAGCTGATGCTTTTGCCGGAATTACGTTCAATGCGACACCGCCTTGTATCATGCCAATACTTGTGGTTGTTTCACCCAACTTGTCACTTCCAGGTAGTTTCATTCCATCAATCTCCGATAGTGCCTTTATCAAAATACTAATTGCGTTGATTCCTAATTCTGGATAGGAGCTATGGGCGTCCTTTCCATGAGCAATTATCTCAAACGCCAACGCTCCTTTGTGTCCAAGAACCAATTTGTGTTCCGATGGTTCCCCGAAAATAACACTCTCCCATGCAACGTCATCTTGCTGGAATATTTCACTGGCTCTTTTCATACCAGCACCGTCTGTTTCCTCCCCGACTACAAAGAGCAATCCGATATCACCCTCATGAATTAAATCCTCAGCTATCAATTCTTCAACAGCCATAATTTGAGAAGCCATACATCCCTTAGCGTCGGTACTTCCTCGACCACAAATTTTATTCTCTTCTCCGTTTGAAGAACGTGAATATGGAATATATGGCCCGACTGTATCCATATGACTTGTGATCAGAAGTCTAGTATTCCGTGTTGTCCCTTTATATGCGAAGATATTGAGTCGTGGTTCGTCATACATGTTTTGGACATTGGATGCTGACTGGATGAGAGAGACATGTTGAGTTTCAACCGTAAAATTGCGGGATGAAAGGTAAGAATATAAATGTTGACCAATATCATACTCATTGCCAGTAATGGACTCGATAGAAATGAGGTCTTTGTGAAGCCTGATAAGGTTTGATTCAATTCCGGCGAGTCGAGAATCGTCTGCCTCCGGATTCATAGGTATTTGGGAAGGACTAAATGAAGAGCTCTTTACAAATGAAATGGAATGTAAACTTCCCAGGAGGAAAGGAATTAAAGGATTAATCATCGTGAATATTGATTTGTTGATGGTAATGAAGCTTCCCAAAATCCTGATCGAAGAAGGTTGTCGTCAGATTTAGTTTGGTGTCACTATTGTTGTATAATTAATCAGCAATTAACCTATCAGCCAACAGCTTTAGGTCCAAAGTTAAAATTCTCTATGTATACTTAACTTAACAACTCTGTCATCACATTACTACCTCGATAAAAACTTTGGCAGCATCTATAGTGTCTTTTTTGGGACAAAAAGTGATAAAACCCGACTTTTAATATAGATTAACTATTAGTTTTTAATATAAATTATTAATTTTAAATATAAATTACTAACTTCAATTATACAATTGTATAATCGCACAATCGCATAATTGCACAATTATATAATCGTATAATCATACTAATTTTTTTTATAGAAATTCCAAAAAAAATATTAATATAACGGCAAATTTCTCTCATGCCCCTCAAATATCATTTAATTACTCTCGTGCCCTAAAATTCAGAAATAATTTACTTTAATACCCCTTAGATTCTATTATAGATTCTATTATAGAATCTAAGGCAACACAATGAGCAACGCACTCCAATGCAAATAAGGCGCGTGGTTATGCTTCAAATTTCTACTTTATTTCCAGGAGATTATGGGAACCTCCAAAGCTTTTGCAAAAGCCCTTTCTTAACTTAAAAAGAGAAACACGCATCTCTCACACCAAAGATATCTTTCCTTCGACAAATCTGTTGCCATCATGGTATTTTACGACTGATACCAATTCTCGAAAAGCTCTCTTATGCTCTCAGAGTTCTTCCAGAGAGATTCTCATGTTGTTGAAAAATTGCTTTGCAGCCCTGAAAGTTGAACGTATTCCTCAATATCGGTGGGCAGAAATAACCTCATCGCTCAGCCCACAAGAATTGTTCTTCCGCAAGTAATCCTCAAATGTCTGCATTTTACTTTCAACAATAATGTGTCGTCGTTCCCGGGTACTTTGGCCTCGCAGAACATCATTGCCGATAGCGATCGTTATTCCGTCTCCCGCCTTCGCTGCTGCTTGGGAGAAACTCTCGAACCAGCTTTCGACCTCTTTTGCGGGCTGAATCTCCTCCAAAGTTGGCTTGCTGAGAATCTCAGAATCGTTTTCATTGGCGATAATCCAAGGAGCATTCTTGGTGTTTCCTCGAGCCATGTTAGGGAGATACTCGTGTTTCATACGTGATGCAAAGTGGTAAATATAATTTGCGCGTTCCGGTTTGTCGTTGACGATTTCGAAGCTATTGACATCTTAAATTTTCATGAGTGTTGTTTCTCGGCATGGCTTTTCGTTGCAGCTACAATGACTGTGAAGAGACCCAAAAGCATCCTTCTCCTAACTGAGTGGCATGAAAAAGATCTCTTTTACGAGCCAGTTTGTGCCACATTTCATCAAAGGCGCTTCCCTCAAAACTTCTGTGTCTTTCTTGATATCTTGTGCGGCGAAAAACCCCAAGACCTTTTTCGGGGCTTGCCTTGATTTTGAACATGAAGTTTGAAAATTATACTAAATTGATGTCAGTATTTGCTGTTTGAGTAAAAGAACATTTGTTGTTTATTACCATTTGTCTTTTTCTGTGCTAAAGCGGAGCTTCCAACGACACAGTCACTGCTACTGTTGCCGTCGAACCAATCACTTGTAAGAGACTTTTTGGTTTTTCCACTTCCATCTGATAATGGAATTTTAGTCTTTTGACTTATACTTACTAACAATTGTCATTTTTCGAATTCTTGTCGGGTTTTCTCCGCCTCAGCACCCAATTTCTTTCGTCGGTTACGTTCAGCTTTACGCTTCTCAGTAGATCGATCTGCTGCATCATCGAGTTCCAAAGTTGCTACCCCAGACAACTGGAGGCAAGTTGAAGTTAATTAATATTTGCACAAGCAGGTAGAAGGGATATTCTTACAATAGTGTTCTGGTCGACCTGGATTTAGGGATCATCCGGCCGTTTTGCACCGTCTGCTTTGCCTGAGGTCATGATTCTTTGTGGATTTATCAAAGAAAAGGGAGGCTGTTTGAGTTTTTTGTACAGATTAATGTTGAAGTATTTGGTTCAATCTTAAAGACGATGGGTTGTAAAAGAATTGAAAGAGCCTGAGAATCTTAGTTCTACCTCAAGATTGAAGATCATCATTAATAGGAGTGTATCCGGTTGATTATATTCACTCAAAGTTATGTGCAAAGATAAAGTCAGATTCACAGTCATCACTTTTGATGACCGGAGGCAATGCCCCCTGTTACAGTTTTTGCCATCTCTCAAAGCCATTCAACTATTGGTCGCAGACCTAAATGATGTGGAAGAACCTGGTGAGCCTAATTCAGGCGCGTTTCAATGGTGTCCCATGTGTACGAAAACACGAGAAACAAATACTCTGACCGCTTGGAAAGGCCCGTATCACGAGTGAGCTGATACAGAGTTCTAAAAGATATTGCTAGATCTGGCTCAGGGTTTGATGTATATGGGCAAGCGAGATGGCCTTCGTCGATCAAGCATATCAAACTTGCTTCACACCCATCGCTCTTCAGCGCGGGAAAATGTTGTGAGATCAAGGCTGAGATGGAAACTGAGATGAAAATCAGGGAGTAGCTAAGGCTGAATTTGGGTGAAAAGTAGAAGTAAACAGGTGGAAAAAGATGTCTCCTAGTTTAGAGCCATTGGGAGACAAGCCAAATGTAATACTTTACAGGTAATGGTGATGTATCATAAAACGGGGGAGTAGAATCTTCTGAGACTTATCGGAAAATGTTTTCGGCATAAAGGACCGAATTTTTAACTGAAAAGGACATCTCTTTGAGTCTTCTTCACAAAATTTATACTTAGACTTCTTGTGAATCTAATAACTTTCAGACCTGCAAATCAGAATATTTGGATACTTCAATGGCAGTTTATACCATTTTGTTCTTCCTAAATCCCCATATTATAGTTGGCCTTTGGAAGGTCGACTGTTTCATAGTTGTGAAGAAGAAATGCCAAAGGACTATATTCCATGGCTTTCAACACATAACAACACAGCGGTTCAGCTTGAATCTAGTCTTTGTAGATGAAGCATTGTTACATAATTAATAAATTAAATAGACACTCATTTTGACAAACATACAATGAGAGATTGGCCTACATCCAGAGATTTTTATTCTCCTCCGCAAACTCATCAAAGGTTTTAGGTTTGTAGCCTCCAATCCTCTCCACCACATCATTTTGTCTCACTTCCCCGCCATTGGCAGTCATAACTTCCAACGAAGTCAAATAACATGCAAGATCTTCAGGAAATCCTGTACTAACATGCTCCTGTATCATCTCCTCAGCCGTAACTTTAATGTGGGTGATTGTTCGTCCAAGAACTTTGCTCAACTTTGCAGCAATCTACAATTGATAAGCCAATGTATTAATGGGCGGACAAAAACATAGGTACCTCATCATAATTGAGTAATTCAGGGCCAAGAACTCTGTAGTCGTGGTCTGGAGGATTTTTGCTGGTGAGTGCAGCCATTGCTACTCTGGCAATGTCGCTCGCTGATACAAATGGAGCTTTGCCATCACTCATTGCGGAAACGAATTTATTTTCTTCTTTGATGCTCTGCACATATGGGCAGTTGATAAAATTATCTTTCAGGTTAATTAACAACATTGGGTCAAAGTTCTTCGCGATGAATCACGTACCCATGAACCAACTAGCTCTCAAAACCGAGTATTCGACGTTAATATCATCCAAATGCTGCCAAACGCCCCCATTATCATCTCCACCCTTTTCTGTGTCACTACCACTTAATAAGACGAATCTGCCAACACCGTTCTTGACTGCGACGTCAATAAAGGCATTCATGGCAGGCACCGGGTCTGGAACTTCTGGAGCAACTAGATACACGGCTTTGATGACTTCCTCGTGTGGAAAGGAGTGGGAAAAGACAGCCTGATAAGTTGATGGATCTGTGTAATCAAAGTTGATGGCGTGCATTCCATCAGGAGCAGCCAATTGGGCTTTTCGAGAAGCGAGAAGGAAAGGAATGGAGGCGGATTGAAGATGGCGGGCCAATTGAAGAGATGTTTTGCCTGTACCGCCGGTGACGAGAACTGCCATGATGAAGATGAGAAGGGATCGCTGTGATTATACAGTAAACAAGAGGCGAAATGAAACGATTATGGGAAGTTCGATGAAAGATTTTCAACAGAGAAAGGTAGCTTAATCTATGGAATTGATGTGGTCAACTTGGAACAGTGATACTTCACCATATATCAATCCGAAGATCAACGAATATAGGCCACCACGTGTAAGAATGCTGGCTCCTCTCAGGATGATAAAGATGATTCCGGATTCAGAAGGAGACGTGTCCTTTGAATCTATGAATCCAAGGTTGGACTTCACAGTTCAAAGAAGCATCTCCAATAATAATAATAGAAAATGATGCGGGGAGATGCAGCTTGGCCTCGTGTAGCAAATAAGGCGACCATAACATCAGACTTCCCTTTACGCGAAATACCACATGCCTAGTCCGTATCTCTACAACACCCAAAATGGTGTATGGAAACAAGGCAGTCATCAAATTTCTTCTATTCAACATCATTTACGATCCTCAAGAATCCAACAGTTCTCTCAAGTTGATCTCTATGCATAGGAATCTGGGTCAACTATCTGTTACTTGCTTGAGTTCAATGCCATGAAGCCAACTTAGACTTACAATACGTCATTGTTAAATATCATTGCCGCCTTCTTCCAAGGGCGATGTTGTCCACAATCACACACTCCGTCTACAGGCCATTTGCAAAATCTAATAAATCTACTTGGACCCCCAGGTCATGATACTTAATTCACTTACTACACATAACATAGTACCCAGGAACAAATTCAATATTCACAGGCTGTTTCACATTTTACAGGCACAGTTTTCAAAATCCGGCAAAGTAACGATGCCATCGCGCCCCTCCAAATCTACTGACGATGTCCTACCTTCTCCAGGCCAATTTACCCGTCCTCCGCCATCTCAATATTACACCTATCGTATTCAACGAGGAGAACAGGGAGTTCTAACATATGAACCTTACAAATCCTATCTCCTACCTCTTTGGCGATTCCGGACTCCCTCGATTGCAGAAAAGTCCTCGAATGCCTTATATGGAGAATTTCTACGATTTTACAAGGACAATGATTTTGTGGGTATGGATATGAGTAGAAAGTTTATACAAATGGGTATGACGCGATCGAAACGTTATGCGAATCATAAAGGGGGACGAAAATACGACACTGGAAAGGATGGGGAAAAAGTGGAAATAGAAAAGAGTCAAGGACATGAAGGACAAGCAGATAAACTGATGGCTAGTGGCATATTCAAAGAAACGTGGGAAAGATGTCGGGACCATGAAGGGTACAAAGCTATGAAGGAAAAGTTTCAAAAGGAGTTGAAGCACTGGATAAGTGTCCATGAAGAGAAAACACGGCCAGATGAAGAGGGTTTCCAAGTAAAAGAGCGGGAACAAGGCGAAGAAGCAAAATACATAAAGCGAGAGGGCGAAGGGGCAGGGGACTTGAAGGATTCTAGACAACGAAAGAGGCCACGGAGTGCAATAAAAGATGATCAGAAGATTAAGACAGAGGATAGTGTAGAGGAAACATCGAGCAACCCAAGAATGAAGCGAAAACGAATCGATCTTTGATCTGGCGCTATTTATACACCCATCGCTTTGCTTGTGAATCTTCTATCATATTCTCATTCGACCTTTCGAGTGTCGAGTAGGCTTTTAACCCTTTCCATTGTACTCCAACGATATACATCCAAAGGACTTGATGTTGTATTTTGCACTCTTCATTCAGTATCAATTCATGTGTCTAGCATGAGACTGGATGCAACAAATAGTAGCAATCAATGTATCCCTAATAACGCCATAGAACTCCCCTGTATCCTGCTGTACCAAATGTAAAGATCCACTTATTAATTCGACTTTTCGTCCTCCTTGCTAATGTCGTCGCAACCGTGGATCTATAACCAAGACAAATTAGCACAATTCATTCCACTATTCTCCGGAGCCCACTTCTATCTCTCCTCTCCTCCAGCCATTCTACTACCAAAACAATCGAACAGGAACAACGTACCGCACTCGCCCATGCCATCCACTCTTCGATTCCTCTGACAACCATATCACCACTCGCATCAACCAAACACTCATGCCCCCATACCGTCAAGTCATCAAAAGAGCCTTCTTCATCAGCTATCTTCGTTTCGATTTCCTTTTCTGCCACCTCATCCTCGTCCTCCTCGTCTTCCCGCCCCTCATCTTCAGCAATAGATTCTTGTGGCATGATTTCTTCGCCCACTCTCAACACGACACCCCTCCATCCTTCTGGAACCTTAACCTTCCTACCAATCAATCTTCTACCTCTGAAATATGACACCCATTCTTCTTTTCCCCTTTGATTCTTTGTAATTTTTGGATCCCAATATCTTTTTTCGATCTTAATTGGAGCCGTGTGGTTTATGCGACATGGGATGAGATTGGGTGTGTATTTTTTCGTGGGTTTTGAGGAAGATTGACTAGATGGTGGGCGGATCGCGAGCATGATGTTTGTGTACTTTTATCTCTGCGGTATGTATGAGAGGATAGTGTTTTGTGGTTGAAGTGTGCGAAGTCGGTTTAATTGAATTGCATTGACGTATATTTTCGAAAATCAAAGGGTTTGGTAATCTGTACGAGTGTGGCCGTAAGAGACGCGACTTTGACGCGTTTGCGATAAAGTACTGTACTTGGGCTTGGATCGCAAACTGCCTTGCGTGCCTTGCGTGCCCACGTGCTGCCCTTGCTTTCTCGTCTCTGCGAATTAATAAGTCATCCTCTCACAACGAGCACGTGGTGGAGGTAGACATGAATAAAGCCCATGAGACAGTCCATCTGCCCCTTCTACTAATTGCTTCCTCTCAAGGTATATCCTCCGTACAGCCGTTTAACACATTACATCTCCTTCCCTGCCACAAGACAAAGACTTTCCTTTCCTGGCCGATGGAACACAATCCGATCCGCAAAGAGTGGCTCGGGACGTTGTCAATCGGAATTCTACCCCTGGCCGATTATATAATCACCCACAATTTCATGCCAAATGCCATCTCCCACGGTTACGATTCCCATGTCTTTCTCCCTCTCGTACTGCCCTCGATGCGGACGTTTCTTTGCAAGGGTGGGAAGGAGGCATACGCATCGTTTGCCTGCGGAAGTGTACGGACTCCGAGGGCGCTGATGGAAAGGTTTCATTGGGAGATGTCCCTTGATATATGTACGCTGCGGCAAAGGACCCATTGATGATGTCAAGACTTTGATATCACCATCGGATGGAGACAAGGGAACAAGGGGCACGACTCACATTGCTCACACCACACATGTCAATTTGTTGAGCCTTATACGAACACGTGAATTGTGTTGGCGCAGGATGTACGCTCAGTTGGGTAGCTATGGTATGCGCAAAGTAAAATTCAAGGTCTAAACTCCTACCCAGGTGAGCAGCGACCCTCGGCAGAATGAGTCGCTTGGAAATCCTTGTATATATCTGATGCATGCATACATATTGCATGCTTTGGGAAGAGGGATTAGGGTTGTGCACACGACGATATCTCACAGTGGACATTCTCATTGTCAAACATCGTATATACGTCGTGCGATATGTTTTCACTCGCATCTGTACCCGTCGTCTTCTTTCCCAGCCAAAAAAGCTTGATCAATTGATGTCTGTGTTCACTGTCCAAGCACTTCCAAACATCGATGCATTCCACACAGATCTCCCGACAAGATACACTAATAGCGGGGCGCCCCATCTGCATGAACTATTTCCACCCCTCCTTAATCCACATTCTGACTAGCCCTTGTTTCCTTTCCGTGCACTCAAGCATTCAGTGTTTTGGCGGTCTTCGGGCAACATCGTCATCCGGGTCTTTCATGCTTCGCTCTCGATTATGTTGGTTTTTTTATCTAGAGTCATAATGTGAGTATTGCCTCTTTCTTCACATCTCTCCCCCCAACTTTGTATCGTGTTGACTTCTGTTGATACCCGTAACAGTGAACGAGAGATATCTACCAATTCCTCTGTCTCTGCTTCTTTTTCTTTTCTTTTCTTTTCCTTTCCTTTCCTTCCCGTTCCTTTTTCAACGTAATCCCCAATCAAACCAGCGGTTGTGCAAAGCTCAAGCTCAACACCTAGCGTCGTGATAGCTTGCTCAGTCTCCACAGCAGAAAAGGTTCCCACCCACGGCACTACCGGCACCGCCCATCTAGTACCTCGACCGAGCAAATAGTTCTCTCGCCCTTCACCCTCCTGTCCATTCAATTGATATTTTCATACATTCCTCTCTACACGCGCAGGCCGTTAATACAATAATTTCCCACGTCTTTCTGCTTGATATCCCCTAAGAAGCTTTCCTAGCACCACAATGGCTTCCTACCTCCCCGACGCCGTCACTGCGCCCATAACGAAGAGTGCCGACTATCTCAAGAGTACAATCGGTGGTTTGACTTGGGGTCCAGCCCTCTCTGTCTCCAAAGCTGCTGTCACTTCGTTGTTCGGACGAATTGAGCGTGGTACACTCCTCGTAACTGATGCCGAAACTGGAAAAACAATAAGTTATGGGGCGAAGATTGCAAAGGAACACAAGGCCAATGGAGTGAATGGCGTAAATGGTAATCATAACTCGCGGAAAGCTGGTGCAGCAAGAAAGATAGAATTGAGAGTTATCAATCAAGCATTTTGGGTGCGCCTATTCCTGTTTGCCGACATGGGTTTCGCGGAGGCGTATATGTTGGGAGAGGTCGAATGTGATGACTTAACTGGATTTTTCGAGGTATGTCAGGTTTTCCCCGGGTCGCACAATCTTACAATTTCATACTAAGAGCCATTTCTAGCTTTTTATCCAAAATCGCAATCAATTGGCAAATGCCACAACTCTAACCTCCTCTATCGCCGCCACTATTACAGGACTCGCCCGGAGTACCAACACTCTGTCCAATTCCCTCCTCAACGTCTCCGCGCATTACGACATTTCTAATGAAATGTTCGCTGCGTTCCTTTCCGATGATATGACATATTCATGCCCAATATGGAGATCCATTTCTAGCGCCTCATTCGAATTTGAAGAGGAAACACTTGAAGAAGCACAAAGAACGAAGCTCGATCGATTCATAGACGGGGCAAGAATCAAACCCTCAGATCATGTACTGGAGATTGGGACTGGATGGGGTTCATTTGCCATTCAAGCCGTTAAACGGACAGGATGTCGTGTAACAAGTTTGACTTTGTCTGTTGAGCAAAAAGCCTTAGCCGAAAAGCGCATTTTCGCAGCCGGTTTCGCGGATAGAATTGAAGTGAAACTTATGGACTATCGAGCACTACCCGTACCGAAACAACCTTACGATAAGATAATTTCCATTGAGATGCTCGAAGCTGTTGGGGCAGAATATCTGGAGACCTATTTCTCCTGTATTCATCGACTATTGAAACCAGATGGAATCGCTGTGTTCCAATGCATTACTATGCCGGAGGGTCGATATGAGGCGTATGCAAAGGGCGAGGATTTTATTCGAAAGTATATTTTCCCCGGTGGCCATCTTCCTTCCATCACACAATTAATCGACAACATCACCAAAGCCTCGGAGGGAACTTTGGTTGTTGAAAAGGTGGAGAATATCGGAGGTCATTATGCAAAGACGTTGCGATTATGGAAGGAAAAGTTCTTGACAAATTTTGAGTCAAGAATTAGACCTGCCTTGATGGCGGAGCACAAGGAGATGGGAGAGAGGGAGGTAGAAGTATTCAGAAAGAAGTGGGAGGTACGTATTTCTACATGCACCACACAAACGTATCCCAATATAGCATGCGCTAACATGCTCATTCAGTACTATTTCACATATTGCGAAGCAGGATTTGCAACAAAGACACTTGGAGATGCAATAATCACAGTTGGTAGAGAAGGAGCATTGGAATTGATGGATGGCATTCCCCTATAATTTCGAGATCCCGATTCATATTGAGGGTGACTTTTTTCTGGAGCGCTTGGAGTCCATGGATGGGAGGGGTAATGAATTTCTCTAATTTTCAAAAGTCTTAGAAGAATTGGCACTGCATTAGGGTGGCAGTGTGTTAGACCATATAGACTTGTCATGTTTGTCGTGGAACCCATAGTATATTATTAGTGCTGGCTTTTCTTGTGCTTGCTGATCAAACAGTGCCTAGCTGGATGTAATTGTTATATCGATGCTCGGAAAAGTGCCTTTGGATTTTGAAACCATCGCTCGAGTTAATGCGTCTCTTTCTCAACGCCAACCAAACTCCCAACTCCACTGAAAGCCAATATCTGCATTCGCAATATTCTTGTTCACTTATTTATAATAAAGCAAAGTCCCCACTCCATCGCCATTCACATCGTGGTGCCCTTGAGAATCCTCAACGCTTCCCTTTCTTCTTCTTCTTGTTGTTTGGCTTGGACTTCGAGGATACACCAGAGTGTGGAGGATGATGCTTCGCATGTTCAATATCGAAAGCCGATTTGTGTTTCCTAAACAAAAGTATAGTTGCCCTGGCATCCTCAATACTAGAATGTTCACCGCCTTGTATATCCACACCCAGTATCTCCTTGGACAACTTCTTCAGACTCGGTGTTCTCCCGTTGCTATATTTTCTAAAGCCCGAAAATTTCGACGTATCCCGTATGTCTCTCTTTGGGTGGCTCAGTATCATAGCTTCCAAATCATTCTTTATCGCATGTCCCACCAGTATCCTTCCCTTCAAAATCTCGGCCACATCTCTCTGCACCTCATCAAATTCCCTCGCCGTCGCCATATTTTTCGTCGAAACCCCAGAAACATGAGTTCTCCAATCCGTAACAAATTCTTTGGGTCGCACAAAAGAATCGTATACCTGCGTGCCATGGAAATTGACAATACTAACTCGAGCCAATACCGATCTATCTTCAGAACCTCCTACACCTACCATTTCGCAATCAATCCCAATGTATTTCCCTATATCAACGTCTTCTGAGAGCCCACCATTGATTTTGTCGGCTCGAGCACCTTGAATGGTTGTATCTTTCAAATTGCCTCCATAAGCTTCCGCAAGATCTTTCGCCGATATGTCATTGTCTTCCGCCCAGAGTGCTAGAGAAGCAGACGGTGCACTCTTAGGAAGTGGCGTGTCATCTTCTGTTGAGTCTAAAGCTGGTGAACTTCCCATTGCTCCCATCTTTCCCTTCTTCGAAACCCCTTTTGCGTCTGCGATTGGTCGAGATTTTACTGCGAGGCCTTCTAATCTTCTGCGCTTTGCGATACTATCTTTCGTTCTTTCCGAAGGCTCTGCAGCTTTTCGTTTCTTCGCATCTGATTCTGGTTTGGGGGCTTTCTTTAATGCTGCTTGAAGGTTCTTCCAATTACTTGATAAAACAGGTGCCATGACTTTCTCCTTGCATATTCCGTTGTTGATGTTGTCAATGTAGTTGCCCGAGAAATAAAATTTGAGGGTTGGGTTTTCACCAAGTAAATAAAATGAATTTCGATAAGGCAAGGCTCTGGCTGATAAAAGTGCCTTGCCTAGCTGGTGAGTACTAAGGTTATCGAAGGCTAAAGAAAATGCGAGAACATTGTTCCCACAGCCTTGTTTGATCAATTTTGCCCTCCAAACACAAGAACCAGCAAGCAACTACATGGTGATAAATCAATCGAGATCAATCGAGAATCAATTCATACCCATCAAAATAATTATTGAATTCCATCATGACAGGTCCGTCGCAAGACAAAGATAGTTCTGTGGGAACTCCAGTACCTAAGCAGAAGAGTAAGGCGACAATTGACACATTGGGGTGAGTTCTAACACAATCTCACGGTCGCAAGATTATGGTGCTAACGAATGCCTGTAGGGTAGGATGTATAGCGATGGTACAGAAGGTTAGTTGCCACATGTATTTGCTTCACCACTTGAACATCAATCATCCTCTTTTTGCCTTTGCTTCTATTTCTCCATGTTTTTGGAGACCAAGAACTGGTCAATTTGCTCTACCCAAAAATCATGTTACTAATTCCACATCAGGATGGTGCACTTAGAAGAGCAGAAATTCTGAGTATAAAGGAGACGAAAAGTGGTCGTCAATTTTATTGCAATTTCGATAACTTCAACAAACGCCTAGATGAATGGGTTCCAGCTATAAGGATTGATTTTACTCAAGACGTTGAATGGCCAGCTCCCGAGAAACCAAAGGAAAAGTCGAAAGCTCCTCCAGCTGGGAAGAAGACAATCGTTGGCAACAAGAAAAATCAAAAACGACCAACTCAAGCAAGCAAGAGAGAAGATTCTGTAGTCTCAGAATCGGGTTCAAATGCTCCTCCGTGGTCTGAATTTGCGGAGTCTCAAAGACAGACTCCAGATGCTGATGGAGATGCAAAACTCACCATGGCATTAGACCTTGATGCTACTCCTGAAGCCAACGATCCTATGGATGTCGATGAAGCTGCTACTGAAGCAGCAAATGCAAAGAATGAACCTGCTCAACAATTCAGTCCAAAAGAAGAAATCGAAAAATTACGCACAAGTGGTTCGATGACTCAAAACCAAGCCGAGATATCACGTATTCGAAATATTTCCAAAGTGCAATTCGGTAAATTCGAACTTTACCCCTGGTATTTCTCTCCATACCCTGAAGCATTTACTCAAGAGGATCTCATGTACATCTGTGAATTTTGTTTGTCTTATTACGGAGACCTCAAAGCCTTCACTCGTCATCGAGGCAAGTGTACGTTACAACACCCTCCCGGAAATGAAATTTATCGGGATGACTACGTCTCTTTCTTCGAGATCGATGGTCGACGTCAACGAACTTGGTGTCGAAACTTGTGCCTCATATCCAAGATGTTTCTAGATCACAAAACTCTTTACTACGACGTGGATCCTTTCTTGTTTTATGTCATGTGCTCACGGGACGAGAAAGGGTTTCATTTAGTGGGCTATTTCTCAAAAGAAAAGGAAAGTGCGGATGGTTATAACGTAGCTTGTATTCTGACACTTCCGCAATATCAACGTAAGGGTTACGGACGACTCCTAATCAATTTCTCCTATGAGCTCTCGAAAATCGAAGGAAAGCTCGGCTCGCCCGAAAAACCCCTATCCGATCTCGGTCTTCTCTCATATCGACAATATTGGACCGAACGCATTGTTGAAGAGCTTTTGATTCATAATGAAAAAGACGAGAGAATTAGTATAGAAGGTTTATCGCAAAAGCTCAATATGACGAGTGCTGATGTAGAACATACGTTACAGGCGCTGAAGATGCAGGTTTATCATAAGGGAGAACACAAGATGGTTTTGCCGACGGCATTGATCAAGAGACATGAGGCGATGAGGGAAAAGCAGAAATTAAAGCCGAAGAGGGTGATCGATCCTTCAAGGATTGTTTGGAAACCGTTTAAGTTGGTGGATAGAACGTGGGGTTGGTAGAGTGGGTTAAAGGGGCTGATGGACGCTCGATGGAGAATCTCTTGGCTGTCTTTGAAAATTGGCGTTAAAAATTTATGAGGCATAGTATTTAGCGTGCGGTAACGGGAGAATTAATACATTAATGAATAGATTCAGAGTCTTGGGACATATCTGCAACAAAGCGTTGGACAAATCTCTTTGGAGCGCACGAAACCTACCCCATCCTATTCAATTGATCATTCCAAGGAATTTGGACGTGAACAACAGCTCCAAAGCCAAGGTAAAATACCTCAGTTATCGCATCGATGAAAGACGACAAGGCTCTCACAGACAATTCCAAAAAGAATAAAAATCCAAATGCGGGTCCCAATCCATGAAATGAAGTCTCCATAAAATAAAGTGTTATGGATAACGCAACCTGGGTACGTTTGATGAACGAACTTTATCTACAATCTTATTTTGACCATTGAATGAATCCGAATGAATGATTGGTACGAAGATGTCAAATGAGCTTTAAGGAGACGGGATGATGCTGGAATTTTATATTGGTGTACGGGTGGGTATAGTGGAGGGAAGCTGCAATTGTGAGAATGATTTGGCAATGTAATTATTTTGACTCCTTTCCCTATGATGTTTTTCACGATATGCGAAACTTCACAAGCAATAGGAGAATGGTGTTGTCAAAGATTTGTTCAATTCATATTTGAATTTCGCGATTGGGAAAATAATTACAAGAAGGTATCTAATCATCTTTGACCGGCTCTCTACCCAGCCATCGTTCTCACATCATCTATCATCTATCTCTAGATCTACCTCTACGATCCACCAAGCTCCGTTTTCTGTCAAAAGTCCTGGTTTTCGTAATTTACTCAGCATCGCAAGTATCATCATCATCTCCACTGCCGTATCCAGTTGAAGCAGAGGTGGAATGAGGAGCGGCGACACTGGTCTTTGCAGATTTGGTGGCGGAAGAGTGGGAAGTAACTGCTGGTGCTGAGGAAGCCTCAGAAGAAGGGACAACTGGGTGAGAGACAACTGCTGCAGAAGATGCCTTGGAAGAAGCTGCAGAAGTTGGGACAACGACTGGGCTAGAGGTTGCGGAGCTTGGTGCTACGACAACAGATGAAGAGCTAACTGAAGTTGGGGCAACAGAAGAGGTCTTGGCTGAAGTGCTTGCAACTGGGGAGGCGGATGCACTTCCCGAAGCATCTGGAGCTGGCATGCTTGAATCATCAGCTCTCTTGCATCCAGTGCTCTTGGTCAATTCTGCTGGACAGTTGACTTGTTTGAAGTTGACAGTTGGGTTATCGGCACCTTCGAACCAATCGAATCTGAAGCTGCAACCTGGTTTAAGGGCCTCTGGGAAGGCTGCGCAGGAAGAAACGGCGGCGACACCACCATATTGTGCACCCCATCCTGAGGAAGGAGCACCGAATTCCTTTGTGCAACCATTGAAAATTCCAACACCTCCACCTGGAATAGCCAAGTCAAATTGGTTTGAGCCAAGATCACCACCAGTGTTACTGCATTCAAAGTAATGTTAGAAGACACATTCAACTAAATGGAAAGTGATATGAATGGAAAAAATATTTAACGTACGTAGCTTGAACAATCATCTTCTTGCCAGCAAGAGCAGTGCTGGTGAAAGTCAATTCATAACAAGCACAACACCATGAAGCCTCGCTTCCACCAGCGATGTTAACGGCAGCATAACCATACGCCAAATCATCAGAAACTGCCCAAGGAGATTGGTCTGAGCACATGTAGGAGTTTCCGCCATCACATCCAGAAACAGCAATTGCGGTAGGGTCTGAAAGAGGTGAGTCGTTGATATCGCAAGTTCCAACAGGCCCAGAGCCAGATTCGAGAGTAGCTTTGCCAGACCAGGCGCAAGATGGCTTGCAGCAATCCCAGTAACGAGTGGTGGTACCGGAGCCAGAAGCTTGAGCACTAACTTGAAGGAAGAAAGGGAGGAGAGCGACGAGAGACTTCATTGGGACCTGCATTTTGAATTTGGTTGTGTTATTGAAACGGCTGGTAGATAAAATCTTAGTTTGACTTGGTCTCGGACCGAAAACTTAGATATGTACTTGAAAAGAGGGAATGAACTCGACTTGGAGCTATGTATGAAAGATGCGAAAGCTTTCGAAAAGAGCGTGATATTCAACAATGAACGTGAGGAGCAAAGGTGCTTGAAGGAAGGAGAGAAGAAGCGCTCATTGTAGAGAGGGATTATTCCTTATAAACGTATAGGCACACCCATTAAAATTGTCCAGAAGGTTTTTCAATTAATATATTTATCTCTCCGGTTGTATATTGGAAACAGTGGCGTATGGAAGGAAGGGTAAGCGACTTGAACGTCAAATGAAAAGCCAATGGAATGACGGCCAAAATGAATGTATCCCTGATCTCAATCCTTGATGACAGACAAGGGATTGAATGATCGTTGGTTCGGTTCATTCGGATATGATGAATTTGTTTAACCGACCCAGTCATACTTAACCATATATTTAAAGGTTGGGTCTCCTTAATTCATCTAATCGTTGGTACCTGCATATAATTTTTGTGGTTTTTGGAAATTGGACCATGCCAAGTAATAGGGGAAGAATCGATTGGCTGTCTAGACTCCAATGTTTTCTTGATTTGCTCACAAGCAAAAACAAATTGGGAGATTGAAGTGGATGTGTGACGAGCTGTGCATCCTGTGTTGTTGCTTTTGTAATATAAATCTAGACTGACTCAGGATTATCCATATTGGAATTGAATTAGGCGCTGCTTCATCCTGAATTTTCCAATTCAAGAAGAAAGTACCAGAAATACTCTTGATGATGATACCTGAACTCGGCCATACCATTCCATTCCAAATGAAAGATACCCTGGAGGCTTAACTGAATGTAAATTTCACCGTTGCCTCCAAAGTGAGACCGAATGAGAAATTCCTGGCACAGTACATAATCTCGCATCGTGATCCTTAACCTCCCTAACAACAGGACGCCGAGGTAAGTTTTGACATCGTATTCTTCGCCAGCCCCACCATGAATAGGCGCAGTAAGGTAAGCACTTGATGGTAACAATAAACCCATGCATCTACTGTACTTCGAATTAAAATGTGCTAAGCCGTTTGATTAACCGTCCATCCGAGATTCCTAGAGTCAGCCCTGAGATCTTTGACCCACCATTGAATGGATTAAGATCCTAGACGGCAATTATTTGACTACTTAAAGACTGTCAGATTATTCTGTACCAGCAATTATTCGCTTGAAATGTCAAGTCAGATGCTTTCGATTGCGAGTGCGGCATCAACACACTCAATGTCTGGCCTTAGTTTGTACCAAGTCAATGAACTCAAAAAAAGACATGACACTGCACGGTTTCAACACATTTGATCTCTTTTCTGTCCGAGGGACTTCTGAGTGCCGTAGATGTCGCTGTGTATTTGATACATGATTGTAAAGAAGCGAAGTTGGTCGAAAGATGTCAGGGTTTGATCATCGCTTAGGAGGAAAGAAAGAAGAAATAGAACGAGCTAAACACACTTTTGACGCTTTTTTGCTGCGAATGCTAGATGACCGAACGATCCCCAAATCATTTGGAACGGTGCATATACACATAAGATCTATTGAATAAGCCTATGTCAATGTTTCAATCGTTCGATATCATCCATTGTCTTGTATGACTCGCAATATATGAACTGTGATTAACCATTCGTTGTACGCTTAAATGACGCTCCGCTGGCTCTCCGAGGGCCACTGCCGTGGAGACAGACTATTTAGAAAGAGATCTGAAGGACTGAACGTTGACTATGTATAGAGCCGGTAAATTACAATGAATATATAAATGATATCATGCGAATAGAGACGCTCGTACCAAGATAGATTCAAAAGCTTGAAAAGCGGAAATAGATCCGCACGTGATCTGACACCTATCGTTTATCTCTCTCTTATCCCTTATCTCTATCGCTCTACGCCTTCTCATTCGTCAATCGTCTCAATTCTGGGGTAGGTGCGGGTTCCGCAAGGACGCTAGCTCGAATTGGTGATAGCTCGCGTGCTTTTTCAATCATGGTATGAGCTTCTGAACTGATGAGGTCAACATCGAGGGTTCTAGCTTCCTCATCATCCGAGGTCTCCTTCATCCGTGTTTCCAAGTGTCAAGCAACTCATCTGTGGAACCGTCTCCCTGTTCATCGTCTATATTCAACGAAAGAAAAGATCACAACCACAATATTAGAATTGTAACGTACAGTACAACACAACACAACATAGAACAACGAGAGAGCAGCAAAATGGCGCCACCAGCTCGAGCCCTTTTCTCGTATGTTTCTCTCCCCCAGTCTCCCTCCAATTCGTGTCTGCCTTGTTATGTATTCAACACTTGCTGTCCTCATCTTGATCGCCTGTATTAAAGAGTACTACGAATATACACTTGTCCTAACTTCACATTCGCAGACGTCAACGATTGATTCTTGGTACCTTTCTTGGTGGCGGAGCTCTTTTCGTCAGCATGAAATGGAAAGCTGTCATGCAAAGAAGTGAGGCCGCAAAAATTGCAGGATCAAAACAGAATTATGCTGTTGTTGCTGGTAGAAGCGGTGAGACTTTGCAATAACCCTGAGTTCATGATTGATTACTGACTGACGATGAAGGTGGTGGAATTTGAACATTCTTAATGGAATCGATCGATAACTAGTCAGAATTATAAACTGCGAGAAATTGGCACACACGGAAGCGGATATGGCATGGCAGATATGATAGATGATAAACACGCATATACAGAATGGGGCTGCATTGAGTTCACGATAACAGAGAAAGCATGGTCTAAGGCGTTTAGAAATCATTCTGGTGACGACGAAAAACCCATAGATAAATGCCTTGCCTTGAGTTGGGTGATAAGACCATCATGTTGCTCTCAATCATGACATTTGTCTAACGTGCCCATACCGATAAAGATTCTACACCTCAGATATCATTTCTCTCCAAGACTTTACCATGGGTTTCTTTTAGGATTTGTGCTTAGAAAGGAAACTTCGTGTCATTCAAGTGAGTGTATGAGAAAACCTCAATATATGGGAATGGAAGAATCAGATTCCGAGTTCAAAGAATACAAATTATGGCTGTCTATATTTTACTTGAGATCAAAAGGACATACAGCCTGCACCGTGTAAAATCAACTTCAGTCTAGTGGCGCGGAGTTTATATCTTTCAATCTCATCACACTATAAATTGCCTCTGCCCACCCCTCTCGAATACTTTAGGGTATATGCAATCCTTGCAGGATTGGTGATTCTGTATTTTGCCTGCGCTCGGCGATGCAGCCGCGCCCCCAATCGAAACATTCTTCCCATCTCGTGTCGTCTGTTAATCCTCCAATGTTTACCCATTTTGTAAAAATTGGAAAGATTTCTCCTTGGCTGAGTATCTCAAAGAGATCTTGAGATTAATGAGTGTATCTTAAATGAGTGCATTTGAAGAATCACTGGGTTCTTGTTATACCTCCTTCAGTCATGCGAACTTCTTTATAGCTCTAACAATTTCCATTGGTACTGCCTAGCTGAGGAACTTGAGGGTTCATAATCCCTGCCTGGTATTTAAAGTTAAGGAATTACATTAAATATTTGATTATTCGTACTTTCATAGTGCGACCGCTTCTGTCACTCTGCTCATTCATCCTAAAAATCCAAAATTATCTCATTAATATGCGATGATTCGCATCAAATGTCCCAACCAAAACCATATATGATAAGGTGGCGATCTCTGACAACAGACAATCTAATAAACTTCCTCATCCGAAGAGGTAGCGCCGTCAACTTGTGCTTGATACATCCTCTCCTTATTCTCCTCCGATGAAAGCAAGCTGGTCTCTGCATCCCCCCCAATCTGGAAAGCAGACCAATGGCTCTGATGCGAGGAGTCATAGCAAAATTTGCCTCGACTCAGACTACGCTTATGTGCAGCATGCGGCCTAACGTTTCTCATTAGATACCTCCAGTCATGAGGCCCATTTCCTAGATTAGCCCACGTAGTGACTGTTGCAAATGTCCCGCGATTGTCATTAAAGTCAAGCTCAAGACAGTATTCAGTGGGGCAATCATCGCATTTCAAAGGTTCTCTTGTGTTGTGAACGGGCCAATTGAAATCAGGATTGCCATTGACCCTACCGACCATCGTCTGCCATCTGACACATGTGGGACTTGTTGGTAGGAGTTCTAGTGGTGCTTGAATGCGACTTGGGAACTGTGAATGTGGTAATGGTAGTACCTCCGAGAAGGAATTTAATAGTCTCTTATTACCCAAGTCCATAAGCCGTGCACGCTCTGCGGTCAAGGCTATAGTGAGATGCGCGCAAACGTCCACATGTACATACCAAGATCTTTTTTCGTCCATAAAATTTGAGAAAAGGACTGATTCCTGTCTACGATAAATCATTAAGCCTTGCGAAATCTTACAATCTACCCAGGTCTGCCCGGAGATACCATCACCGTTATCGATCTTTGAAGCTGGTAAATTTCCTGACAATATCTTCAACAGCCCGTCACATTCTGGCTTGAAATGATGTCGTTTCATGGCCATTTTGAAGATAACACCAGAAACTTTGGCAGGCCTATGATTTAGAGATTTGAAGGAAGACAGAATGCATGGTGTCAATTCCTGGAGCTGGCGTTTCTCCTCCACTAATTCCAAGCTATATTTTGCTGCATTTGACATACTGTGTAGACGTAGACAGTATGGGCAGCCAATTTCATCCTCAGTAGCCAACAAATCCAACGTTGCCAACTTATCTTGTACATTCAAGCCTTTGGTAAAATGACCATTTAACTTATGATACACTGTCTTACAAGACATAGAGAAAGCAGCTGCTGATTCGGGAGATAAGTGATCGCATATTGACAGTAATGTCTCCGCCGGAAGATCAAACTTCATCTTGCAATTTTCTAATGATGTTTCGATATGATGAGATACCAACTCCAAGTGCCCGCTTACTTTGGTAAGATTTGGATTGTTCGCCGTCTATCGTGATATACAAGAGGAATGTAATGATGAGAATAATGAGAGATAATTATGATTAAATAATACGTAATACTTGTTAAGAGAAATAGACCCAAATAACCACCCAGTGATATATTTGGAGAGAAATGAATAATGTAAAAAATTTGTGAGATGAGATTTATCCTGTGCAGGCCAAAGAATTATAATGGTTTATTAAAAGTTATGGAAAAAAGGGTATAAAAGAAAGATCAGGAATGAAGGAAGAATGAAGAAATAATTTTAAAGCGAGAAGGGAAATATATATGTCATGATATCCTCATTATGCGAGATGTACATAAAGGTAGATCTGACCAATAGGATTTGGATAATTGGATTGTGCGCCAGGCTAATGGCATTGGCTCAACAGGCTCAAAATACTTAGTAGTATCTAGTAGCTACTAAGTCAGAACCTAATTAATCATGGCCTAATATGAACAATTTTTACGTTCACCTTTATAGGCCTTAGGCGTGGAGGAGAACTTTGTATTAATCAAGAATCTTCGGATGGACCTACATATACACACAGAGAAAGAGGAAGAGAGGGGGAGGGGGAGGGGGAGAGGGAGAGAGGAACAAGGAGACAGGGAGAAAATAGCGAATCATTTTTGATAGACTTGAGCTAGCGAAGGTCACAAAATTGGCAACGAAATTCAACATTTCCAATCAACCTTAGGATTCATCACTTTCTATTTTCAAGCTTAGACTGTTCTTCAGAGCATATATTATTGATTAGAGTAGCCTTGAGAACATGCATCCTTGTTTTCTGGGTGGCTAGCATTGATTGTTGGAAATGATGAAGGCTGCACTTTCCTGAAATATGCGAGACTAAAAGAAAAAACCCAGCCTACATCGTAGACGACATGAACAAGGAATCCAACAATTTGGTCTAAAACATTATATGTAAATTCTTAATATCTCATAAAGTAGTCTATTCTCTAAAGCGAATTCAGTATCTCAAATCCTTTGAATGATCTAATTCGATACGGTAAATGGAGGCTTCTGATTGTCGAATTGGAATCCGGACCATTTAAAACTCGAATATAGAGAACAACAAAATGTTCAAGATGGTCATGGCAACGGCTTGCAAGAAATTACTACGCCGGTGTCTCGCCCTTTCTGAACTTTATTCTGCAAGGAAATTTATCTGCCGGATGAGCAGCACCTCCATCAACCTGGTATGATCTTTCTCCGTCTATCTCTTTCACACCTTTCTTATCACCGAACTTTTCATCCCATTCATTGTAAGCATCCCGTACATCCAACTCTCTCACCACCATCGACAACACAATCTTCAACTGCATCATCACCAAAGCCTGCCCAATGCAGTTCCTTGGCCCTAGCTCAAAGGGTCTCCAAGCTCCTTTTATATCACAATACAATTCATCTCCTGGTTGTGCAAGCCATCTTTCGGGCAGAAACTCTTTTGGGCGTTTCCAGTATTTTGGATCATGTTGGATTGGCAAGTGGAGCGTGTATACCATGCAATGTTCTGTCGGATATATGTTTCCTTCTTCATCAACCAAGTCCACACCTTTTAGTCCTTGCCGAATACTCGATGCGGGTGGGAAGAGACGAAGGGTTTCTTTGATGACGGCGGCTGTATATGGCAATTGATTGATGAGTGTCGAATCCTCTTTGATGAGTTTCGAAACAGCAGTAGTGTCAGTTCCAAATACCGAATCGTGTTCTTGAATGATTTTTTCGAGGGTGGAGGGATTTTTAGAAAGAAGATAGTAACACCAGGATATGGCACTACCAGTTGAATCATGGCCGGCGAAGAGAAGGAGTCGAATGTTGCGGGTAGCGATAGTGCGGAATTCTTGGTCAAGACTGGTTGCATTGAGTCGAGCAGGATCAGCCATGTAGTCCTCGATAACTAGATCCATGATTGATTTAAAGGTTCCTGCTTCATCGTCCAAATGGTCGTTTGTTTCGGAATTCTTAGATAGCTTGTACGCCTCAAAGCGCTTGTCGAGTTCTACGTTGATATACGCATCCATTTTCCGACCATTGAGCCACTCTTTAATTGGACGTACAAAATTGAGCCATTGAAGAGGGTTTACTTCTTGATTCGCAAGTTTACTTTGGATTTGATTCAACATGCTGTCTGCAAGAGGGTTGTATCCTCTCTGTGCGTTAAGCTTTGCGTTCCTAGATTGTGTTAAAATGTTTCACTTCGCCTATTTTGACTCTACTATTCCACGCAAACCATCTTTATATGCAGTGAATGTAGCGAAATGAATTAACTCACAAAGCGGTATTCCCAATCGAATCAATCATGAATCTTAAATTAATCCCATCTAGCTGAATCATTTCCCCACTCCTTGCCTTTTCTCTCAACCCCTCTGTATAGATTTCAACCTCATCTATGATACCAGGAAGCAAATTCGTTAGATACTTATTGCTGAAACCTCTGGCGAAAAGACTTCGTAGATCCTTCCACTCATCATATTCCGCATCAAACAAACTGATACCGCCTGCGATGCTCCAGAACCAAGTTCTCAGGGCATCAGGCTTGCGATATGATATCGGAGTAGATTGTACAGCTTGATTTGCGAGAAACGGAGAAGTGATGACTAGGAATGGGGCGGCGAAAGGATATAGATCAAGGTAGAATGCGCCATTACTGGAGTATTTGCGGGCGAGAGCACCGAAAAGGTACACCTTTAGTGCATCTGCTGGGAAGCCTTCCATAACATTGGCTAGCTCGATAAGATGGCCAGCTAGGAAATTATGGGGTGGCATTGGCTGAGAGGAGATGTTAGTGTAACTGCGAATTTCTGAGAAGCCCTTCTGAGAAGGGAAGAAACTCACCAAGCCACGAGCTGACAATTTCGTGAAAAAATTCCGCGCGGTATATAGTTTAGGTAGAAGCCATAGCATGAGGGTAAGAAAGGATAATAAAATCGTAGTCCAAATGAAGCCCATTGTCGCGGTTTCTCCTAAGGGAATGCAATCGATCTAGAGCTGTTGAATTTTGTCTCTTGGATTTGTGTTTTGGTATGATTGAAAAGATGACGAAAGAGGTAATTTGCGTTGTAAATACTGGCAATGTGCGTACAAAGTTATTCTTTAAGCGCCAATGATGCTCTGAGGATGTTGCAGTCTCACTGAGTGCAATGCAGGGGACACGATGGCAATAACTATTTGTGAGCAAAGCTCAAGTCATCACAGCCAGAGACCTTTTTGACGAGACAATTGAATTCAATGTGGCATTCCTATCCTACTGATGAGTCTTCCAGAGCATGTTAGAGCATGACCAGATCGTCGCCAGAGTGTTCAGGAAATGCGGATTTAGCACGTCCCTATCGTGGCTACCTATCTACATTTCCCTCGTGACAATGTTATCCAATGGTCCAACCGTCCAACCCATATAAACCTGACAAAGCAAAAATTTGACTGGACAGATACTCGTGCGACTAGAAATTGTGCGACTCCGCTGCTAAGGAAACTGGGTTAGTCCTCTTGTAATTTACCATCTTGGCCCAGTGCTAGGTGCGTCTAGCTTCGGAGTTGTGACTGTTCCATAATTTCTGGCCCCACGATCGCGAAATTCAAGGTAAGTTCAGAATTGCCAACCCGACTTATGCAGGGGGAATGGACTACTGTCAAGACTGGTGGCAGTACCAAGTTGAAGCTTCAAAAGAAGCTTATATGCGGAGTAATGCGAACTGCACTTTTCAAGCATGGACAAACTGAGAATTCCGTGAAAAAACGAGAACTTCCCTTATCTCGTATAGGTGGACGTTTAAGGTTCATTCACAGCAATGTCTTGTCGATCTTATATGAGAATGGTTTTCACGTTCTCGATTCAATTTCTTTCTCGACATTCATCACTCACGGCTGGATCTATCTTTGAATCTGATAAACCCAATCCATGAGGCCATCAAGCTTGATTGACACATTTTGACCGTTGTTTGACTTCAAGTCTCGAAATACGCCTTCGACCTTTAAGTTTCTATCTATCTCTTTACAAAGCTAGGACACTTATTTAAATGAGCTTTATCACACTTCGCCGTGTAACTGAGTAGGTCAATAGCCCAAGGATAAGTATAAACAACATCAGCCGCTCCTGGGAGTCTAAAAACCCGAACCGCATAATCAAGGTAACTAGAGTAGACCAGTCCACACAGGAACGTGTCCACAGCTGAGCGATGGAGTTCAAGAATTGGGTTAAGAACACGCACCATCGAGAATGTTTTATTAGGCCGGGAACGCCATAAGGGAACTAAACATTCGGTCTACCGGAAGTTGTCAGTGGACTGGTAATGGTTGACATACATTCTGGAGTGCAAGAATACAGTGTCCGTAGGAAAGAGAATTTGCCGTAGATAAGATGCAGGCAACTTTTCACTCCTAGTTCATCTGTTAGTTGGGAATCATCATCTACTAACGTTAGTCTGAAGTGGACGGTCGGCAAACAAATCGGCGGAAGTTGATATGTACCGCTATTGAACTCCCCTTCATTCACCAGTACCAAAATACTGGAACCGCGAACTGACATTCCTTTTTCGAATATCATATAATCTAATGAAGTTTTTGAGGAATGTTCGCACAGTGTTTTTGTAAGCATAAAAGTTAATCGACCTTGAGACATTTAATACAATTGTCTTTCCGCATCGCTTTATTGTAAAACGAAAGTGTTTTTAAAAGGGGGTTGCTTTTGACGAGTTTGATGTCCCGCTCTACCGGTTTTTTATATCCTTGTCGAAGCTCCAATGCACTCCACATCTTCATAGAAGCATAGAAGACTGGAAGCATTGCATGCCCGGCACTGCGGCAGGCAACATGCACTAGGAACCAACAAATAAGTTTCGTCCATCATGTAAAGTGGACGGCGAAGTGCAAGTGCATTGGCATTACTTTGCCAAGAAAGAAGGAAATCTACGTAGCGCAATGGATCGCTCTTTTTGGTACTTAGGAGCATTAGCGAATCTTCAAAAGAGATTACTCTATACACTTTTGACAATACTAATCACTGTATATCAATCTTCCACCTGCATTAGTCGGACCTTGCAATGGTAGACCATCCCGTTTAATCAATGTTTCCTATCCAAACTCGTTCCTGAATTGATCGAGCGGGCACCTGGTGCTAGGATATACTGGTTCAGTCAGCTCCACAACCCTGGTGGCGGTCATTACCAACTGCCTTCAGATGAACAGTCCTCTGAAATGGCTCGAAAATTCTTTTTCCCCATCTAACAGCCAGCGTGGAGAATAATTCAACATGGATCAATGGAGAAATGGTGACGGTAGATCTGGATGGGCACCGTCATAAAAATATCCTCAGTGGACCAGTCATTATCGTAAACGAAAGAATTTCTTGGCCTGATTTGTGAGTGCCTGCTTCTTAAAGATATAAAGACAACGTTGAAGACTCGAGGGTAGTTTCTTTCTCATCCAATCTCACTTTGGTATCTTGGTATCCGGTCCACTCTTTATCCAAATTATCACATTCGTTCACAATGCGTGTCACTAAAGGCCTTTTTTTGGCTGTCGCTCCTTTGGCACTCGCTGCCCCTACTCCCTCTTTATTCGGTGATATTCTTGCTCTCGAAGCTGGTATTGCCAAAGTTGTCACCACAGTCGTAAGCACTGTTAAATCGGATATCCAAGTTGCTGTTTCCAAGATCGGCGCTACTCTTCAAACCGATGCCTCAAAGCACGGTTCTGTCTGGAATTATGGCAACATTCCTTGTCCTGAGGTTGCACTTTCTATCCAACGATATCTCCATGACATTGCCTGGACCAAGAAGTCCACTAATTACGTTGACTGGACCACATACAAAGCAAATGGCGTTAATTTTGGTGCTTGGTTAGAACAGTAAGACCACCTCATTTGCTTTCCCTTTTAAGTGTACATAAAACTAACAGTGACATTAGAGAGCAAAACTACGATCCAGACTGGTGGAATGCTCATGCACCTGACGCTATCGATGAATGGGGGCTCTGCGAGACTTTGGGTGCTGAGTGTGGCCCAGTCCTTGAGACTCGTTATGCTTCATGGATTACCACCGCCGACATCGACAAGCTCGCTTCTCAAAACATTAACACGCTCCGCATTCCCACTACATATGCAGCTTGGATCAAATTTCCTGGTTCCAAATTATACCATGGTAATCAACAAACCCACCTCCGAAATATTGCCCTCTATGCTATCCAGAAGTATGGAATGCACGTCATTATCGGTCTTCACTCTCTTCCTGGAGGAGTTAACTCCTTGGGTATCGGTGAAGCTTTCGGACATAGCGGGTGGTTCCAAAATGCAACAAACTTAGACTACTCCTTCAAGGCCATCGATGCTATTTTGACTTTCATCCAAAGCTCTGGTCAACCACAAGGGTTCACAATTGCTCCTATTAATGAAGCGAGCGATAATTTTGAAGCATTTGCTAGTAGTGAAGGGCTTACGGCAAACGGTACTAACTGGATCAACACGTACATCAACGGTGTCTTGACTCGTGTCGGTAAAGTCAACAAAAAAATCCCCGTCATGCTGCAAGACTGCTTCTTGGGGGAGACTTTCTGGTCCCCATTCTACGCTGCTGGAACGAATCTCGTCATTGACTCCCACATCTACTTCTTCGCCGCCGCCGGTATCTATTCGCAATATGTTTCCCCAGCTATCTGTGGCCAGGCAGAATACACTGCAGGTGACTCCAAGTTCCCTGTTTTCATCGGTGAATGGTCTCTTCAGACTCTTTACAACAATACACTTGCTGGACGTAAGGTTATCCACGATACTCAAGTTTACGCTTACCAGAAGTATGTTTCCGGTAGCGCATTCTGGAACGTCAAGATGGTTAATAACACTGCTGCTGTTGATGGAGAGGGTATCACTTCCGACTACTGGTCATGGGAACTCTTGGTTGATCAAGGTGTTATTACACCTACAATCAATGGATCTTACTGTTAAGCAAGATCTTGATATCTCGTGGTCGATGGACGGATGTTAGGTATAAGCCGTCATCTGACTTCTTCACATGTATATATATGACTTTAGGGGAAGACCAACTTAATGAAAGTAATGAATCTAATTTTTACACACAAATTCACAAATTGCAGATCGCAAAATCGGGAGTGATAAAACAATTTCGCGACTGGTCATTTCCCCTTGATCTTCTCGGGTAATTTCTGTTTCTTTCAACACGTTCCTGTCTATTCGAAATGCTTGCCGTACCAAATTCAAACCCTTACATGCTGTTAAACGTATAATGACGATTACGACCATGAGTTCATAATTTCAAGCATCGTATGCACCTTGGATAATGAGCCTCCCCTCACATGAACGAAAAAAGCCACGCACCTAATCACCCAAGTAAAACCGTACATTGAAACCACGGGAACTTTGATACTAGACGACACATCACTGTTTTCTGATTATGGGGGAAATGGCCCAGGGCTCCCGATGTAGATTCGTGTTCAATAACAAAAATCGGTGATAATGGTAAGAATTAAAAACATCTCTAATAAGAATTATCATTTCAACACTATCTCCGAACTCTTGGAGATATCTATCACCCCACGCTAACGGTTACACGTTGACGATACCCCGCTTGCCCCGCATACCATTCCGCCCTCATTCCGCACACATTGATTGTACGGAGTACACGAAACATAAATACATACCTACGTATAAACCAATTTAAATGCTATCGTCACACCTTTCGACAAAATTTCATACTCTCCCCTATTTTATCCGAATCTCAAATCTAGCATCTCAGAAGCAACCCTCGAAAAGATGGAAGGTACATGTCTCTGCGGTGCCATAACCGTAACAATCAACGATTCGGAGCTCTTCTCTCGTCCAAGAGGTCATTTATGTCATTGTCTGAATTGTAGAAAGACAGCTTCCTCAGGTATGTGGGAACATCTTGACTCGTGAGAAAACAGCTGACAATGAGACGAGCATTTGGAAGTAATCTCGCAATCGAGAGTGAAAAAGTGACCATTCAAGGGGCGGAAAATATGAATGTATATGCAGACTATGATACCACAAGCGGAAAATGTGTTAGGAGGCACTTTTGTAAGACCTGTGGAAAGTGGGTTGCTCATTTCATATCTGGTTCATATCTCCATATATGTATTCCTCGGAGTTTCCTTCTCAAGGCCCAATTATACATGAAATCGTTAACAAAACCCATAGCCCAATCCAATCAATAGCCGAAGCATATCCTGGCAAAACCATTTTGAAGATGGGAATCTTCGAGAAAGTCATGACGCCAGAATGGGAAAGCTTCGTGAAGGATAGACATCCGTGGGTATCAGCATTGGAAGGAGCGGTGCAATTCAAGGCGGAAAGTGGCGGAGAGAAAGTATAGTAGTGCATGGTTGTCTTGGGGGATGAATCAAGTGGTGAGGGGTGGATACGGCCGTATTTCTATGAAATGTAGGTAATCTTACGTTAGTTGAAATGAGCATGCATTTTCCCCCAAAAAAGAATTGATAGCTGGCTTAATGATCAACCTCAGCAAACTTGCCAACCAGGCCCAAGTTTTAACTGCGAGCTTCTATTAATACACGCTATCTCATCTACTGGACACTACTATACTGAGTTTCTTTTCAGACGCGCGTTTAAATTCTGACTTGATCAGAGTTCTACCTCATCCAGAGAAAGATGCAGTGGGATATTTCAACTTCGTCATATTTCAAAGAAGAATAGAGGGAGTGCATCCTTACTCCTGAAATGAGTTTTGAATGGTTTCCTAGCTCTGATAAATGCGTCAATGAAGGCTTGATAACGCAAACGAGTTTATGTGTTGCTCCCGCAATGAACAGAATAAATTGCATGCCAAGCAAAGACCTATAGTATTTCTCAATATTCCAATCCGAATCTAACAATCAAATTCTTTTGATGGTCCAAGTTGGATGTGTCATTGAAATGCTTGGAAATCTCATTTTGATCCATGATCTACTTCGTTCGCGTGAAGGTCTGCGCAAAGTCTAGGGAGTCATAAGTTGTGGTACAGAAACTATCATCAAATCCAACAATTTATCTCACAGTCAGATTTTGCCTTTTCCAAGTCCTCGTCTTCAATACATGCATCGTGTTTCGACAATATGGCCCTGTCCCACAAGTTGTCAGTTTAATATTCTTTCTTATGACTGCGCTCGCCACTAACTGGTTGTTTTGTGGATAAATGTTGGCCCTGGTTCTACTGTACATCTTTCTGCAACCCCCATTCGACGTGGTCCCGTAAGCTACAGTTCCTTCAAGTTCATTTTTCATTCGTTTCATGCTAATGTATTATTTAGAATCGCCGACAAAGACGCAAGGCTGCTGCCAAGCTTGCTACTGCTGCTACTGAGAAAGGGGCTGCCCAAAAGACACGTGAAGCTGCCAAACTTCATCTCGAAACTGCCAATCACCATTCCGAAGCCGTTAATCCTCCTCTCGAGATCTATAACCATTCATCAAATGCTGCCAAGCCTACCACCAAACCTGCTACGGAATTTGCCATCAAGTCTGCTGCTGAAAAGGTTGTTAACAATGTGACATAGCCTTGAGTGATGGAGATGGCATGGAAATTAACTATGAGAATTTCTGGGAGGATTCTATAACATACTAAATGTACTCTAATCACACTTGCTGCCAATACCAATCTAGATTTGACCCTCTATAAAACTTCTGACAGGTATCACATTTAATGATGACTAAGAGTAGACTTGGAAATTAAGGAATATTCCATCCAGCACTTGTTTTTCCAAAAGATAATGCATCGTAAATATATCCACTACCTTTTCAAAAGCCAAACAAAATTGACCAACATGATAACATGTTCCCTGAAGGTATCATAATTATTCCATTATATCATTGCATTTCTATCTAAGATAATAAACCCCATAAGTCCTCATATCGTACAATCAACATATAAGTTCCCTCGTTAACCCCAAGTTCCGCCTCCACCGCTCCTACCCTGCCTCTTTTGCGCACTCAATCTCCAATCATCTTCTCCAGCAAACTTATTATGAAGAGGTTGAATCCTCTCTGCCTTCTTTCTCTTTGACAATTTCCCTGCATCCGCCACCTTAAAGAAGCTTGGTGCAGCACTCACCAACCACTTAGGATCGATGGTTGTTGTGCAATGCATGTATTCTTTCGTCGTCATTACAAGGGTGTGATAGATGACCCATTCAGCTTGTTTACCGAAAAGAGCGGACGAAGGATGTAAGTATACAGGTGTGCTTTCAATTAGAGTTTTGTATCCTTCCTGAGGATCCTTCCGAGCAGAATTTCGGAAGAACCCAGAGCACAGTGCTTGTCGAACCTTATCTGTGTTACGACCACAAGATACAATGGGATGCTTGTATCGTTCCATGATTTTCAATAATTGATCACGTACATCTTTTGCGCGCTTCATACTTCGTGCTTGAATGAAATTTTCGAAACACCACGGACTTGCAAATTTATTCTGCTTCCAGCTGTTATAAACATTCAAAAGTGTGAGATGATCACCATGAGGATCATGAAACTTGGCCTTCTTTTGATCGGCCTGGGCTTGTTTTTCCTTAGGTCGGTAAAAGATAGTTGGAATAGAAATCATAGCAACAATGCTAAGCAATTCGTCAGAGCAGCCGAGGTCAACAGCTGCAATAAGAACCTTTGAAAGAGATGGTTCCATGGGGAAATCTGCCATCTTACGGCCCAAACGAGTAAGAAGACCTTCGTCATCCAAAGCCGAAAGGGCGTATAATTCTTCCAAAGCTGTCAGCATAGTGTTTGTTGGAGGTGGATCCATGAAGTCGAAATGAAGCAAATCATTGATGCCCATAGCCTTCAACATCAAGATAGTTGTAGACAAGTTTTGTCTCTGAATTTCTGGTATACTGGTGGGCAACATCTCAGATTGGAAAGCTGCTTCTGTGTAGAGACGGAAACATTTTCCTGGGCCTGTTCTTCCAGCACGTCCTGCACGCTGTTTGGCCTGTGCTTGGGAGATTGGGGTAACTATCAACGAGTCCATACCAAGTTTTGGATCATAGGCATTCTGCTTGACAAATCCAGGATCAATAACGTAATAGATATGATCGATAGTAATAGAAGTCTCGGCAATGTTGGTGGCAATCACCACTTTTCGAGCTCCAGGTGGTGCAGGGTCAAAGATCTTACTCTGCAATTCTGTAGGAAGTGATGCATAGACAGGAAGGATAATCAGCTCTGGAACACTAGGTCCAAGTGCTTTCATACGCTCGTAAAGAATTTCACAAGACGTGTCAATCTCCTCACTACCAGTCAAGAACAGTAAAATATCTCCAGGAGGTTCTGTCAAATGAATTTGCATAACAGTAACCAGAGCAGCATCAAGGTAATCGGATTCGGGCTCCCTTGAGTACATGACTTCTACAGGGAAAGTTCGACCAGGGATAGAGAAAATAGGACATTCGTTGAAGTATGACGAAAACTTGTCAGCATCGAGAGTCGCAGATGTGATGATGATTTTCAGATCTGGTCGACGTTTGATCGTTTTCTTCAACAATGCAAAGAGGACGTCGGTGGAAATGGTACGCTCGTGAGCTTCGTCCAGCATGATGACGGAGTATCGCTTTAGATCAGGATCCATCAATACTTCTCTCTGCAACATTCCATCTGTCATGTACTTGATCTTCGTGGCTGGACTAGTACAATCTTCAAATCGAATAGTGTATCCAACCTCTTGACCAAGCTCGCAGCCAACTTCTTCTGAGACACGTTTTGCAACTGACATAGCAGCGACACGACGAGGTTGGGTGCAACCAATTATGCCATTGTTAGCAAAACCAGCCTCCGCTAAATATTGAGTTAATTGTGTCGTCTTTCCCGAACCAGTATCACCAACTACAATCAAAAGTTGATTCTCATGAACAGCCTTGATCAACTCAGAGCGGAATCTGAATACTGGGAGCGACTCTCTTTGGTCTTTGATGGACATATCCGTGCGGCGACCTAGAGGTTCATTCTTATTCTGAGTAGCCTTCTTCCAAGCAGGTACCACTTCACTACTAGGTGCTTGTTGTTTCGCAGTTCTAAGATCACTAGCAAACTGTCTCTGGTCCGGATTCGCCATCGGGTCATTCCATTGCGCAGAAAGATCTACCTTCGCTCCATCTTCCGTGGCTTTGTCTTGAGCTTCTTGTTGTTTCAATTCCCTACGGTCTTTAGCTAGAGTCGTACCTGCCATAGCAGCGCGATTAAGTGAGCCATCGGGAGCCTTGACGACTCTGATGGGGGACAACTCCAAGGACTGCTTCGTTTGCCCAGTCAGGAAAGGAGGCTCTTCTTCTCGAATCTCGATATCAACATCTTCTTCCAGCTCCATTTCCCCCTCGCCGTTCAGTGTCGCGTTGTAATCTTCGTCTAGATCTGGGTAATCCGAGGCTTTTACCACGCCGGATGCGATCAGTTGTCGAATCTCCCATCTTTCAGGAGATGTCATTCTCTTCTTGTTCCTCCTCGAATTTCGCGACATTTGTCCTTCAAATACCGGTACAGGCTCATCAATTAAACCATACTCATTCTTGCTACCAAGAGGAGCACTATTGGCCCCAGAATGAAACTTTTCTTGGGGAGCCAAATCCATCCCAGTTTCTTGGTCAACCTCCTTCATTGAAAGTCCGATTCTGTTGCCCTCCACTTTAATGACTTTAACCTTGACAGGTTGGTTTCGCGAGACTAGATCCGATGGATGATTTACTCGTTGCCCTTCCACTAATGCCGAAACATGCACAAGTCCATCAACCTTTCCCTTCACACCGTGTATATTAACGAAGGCACCGAAATCCTTAACACTAGTGACATGGCCATCATAAATCTTCTGTAGAACAACTTCATCGTCAATTTCGGGGGTGCGTGGTCGTTTGTAACTATCGTCTTCTCTTTTCCTCCGGCTACTTTTGTGGCTCTTTCGCGTCCTCCCAAATTCGTCTTCTTCTTCATGTTCGTGCTTTCGACGCCTCCTTGGTTCATCTCCGGACCGTGATCTGGATCTATGCCTATCTCTGCGACTTCGTCCTCTGTCATAATCTTGATCTGGACTTCTGCTTCGTTTTCTGTTTGATCTCTCAAGCTTCACGGGTTGCGCCGTGGGTGCTAAGCCTTCTAATAAGGCAAGGGTATCATCGACAGGTTGCGCCTTTGGTGCCAGACCTTCTAATAATGCAAGGGTATCGTCAATTGCATCAGCTCCATTCGTCGCGTAGCCGCTCAAAGATTCGTCTTCGTCTTGCCATGCCGGTTTCTTGTCGGGTAATGCCAGACCTTTGAAGACCTTCGTTTTATCTTCGACTTTAACATTCCCATTTTCAGCCGATGCGCCATTTCTACCTTTGCCACCTTTGAACTTCGGATGCATCGTCAAAACCAGGCGATCCACACTCTCAACTAAACTTTGAGGAAAGTCTCCGCCAATTGCCTCGAGCTTCTTCTGGAATTCTTCGAGAGAACTGCATTCTGCACGTTGCGCAATAACAAATTCGGCGAGAGTTTTATCACTTATCCCAAGATGATTGTGCAGTTCAGAGGCCACTCTCTGGACCAAAGAAAGGATTTCAAGGGATTCGAGGTCGTCCATTTCGAAGGTGGCAAGGTAGGTATTGCTACTTGTCGATAAACTTTCGAGATTCAGCAATCAATAAGACGCCGAGACGCGCTTAACTTATCTCGCTAGTGAAACAAGCGCCAACCTTGGATAATTCTCAAACTTCAGTCTCCCCCTGTCAATTATCATGTATTATGTAACGAATCTAGTTACTTTATTCGGAGGTATCTTGAGAGTTTCCTTTTGAATACTCATGAGTATAAAAGGTGTAAAGTGTTTGTATGGAAAGTTCCTAAGTCATCTATGAGCCGCATTGGAGATGCAAAGGTAATACAAGATACGACATCTAGAAGGAATTTCTACAAGGTCATATCTTTATCTCACTTCTTGGAAGTCGCAAGAAACTGACTTGAATCAGAGGCACAGTGTCACCTCAGTCTAGGGAAAGCATTCCTAAGATAATTAGGTAGTGCCTATTCATCGACGTCCAAAACTGAAGGGAGAAGAAGAAGAAGGAATACCTGCATCCGCGCGTACAGATTGCAAGCACGTCCAAGATCCAAGTTTGCAGCACGGTCTTCAACGGGAATGATATCTTACCACAGCTAGAATACTCCTACGTCTTGCTTGTTCCTCGGGCAGGGTTATTTAATTCATCACACCAACAAGGATGGATATGAAAGTCTTGCTTGAAGACTTTTCTGTCAGTGGCTCGAGCTGACCACTGGAAACAATGAAGATGCAACACTGATATTCTGGTCTCTCATTAAACTTGGTATTGAATTTACGTTTTACCACAGAGTCATCGCGCAGATAATTGTTGTAAGTTTTGATGACCGCCGTTTTAGGGTTAACTCTAGGAAATGGGTGAGAAAATTCGTAAAATCCGGTACAACACATACCAATTCCTACTAGCATCAATGAGATCTTGCCAGGAAGGTAAAATCAGTTCCTGCCCCATACTCACCGATCAACTACTCAAACTGTCTGTTTCACCCAGGATATATTTGCAAAGAACTTCGCTAAATTCCAGGATTTCTTACATCCAAGCCCGGAACTTGTATGTGAATTCCAAATTTCTATTCCACATGGATAATTTTGCCGCAAATGTTCTCCTAGATCACTTTACAAGAATGGCACTTTCATCTTTGCTGCTTTTACCGGTTGCTTATTGGCTTGCCACAGAGCTTTTATGTACCACTAGTTCTTCCCTTTTCCTCAACAAGATATAAAAGAAATTGACGATGAGTTGTGGCCACTATCCAAAGCCCCTCCAAGGAGGGATTTCAATAGTGACTAATTTGAGTTTGGAAAGCTATATCCTCTCCAGATCTGGCTTAAAAATTGAAAACCTGGTCAAAGTAGAGATATACGTCCCGAATATAGTGAAATTACGAAAGGAATACTAGAATTTTTAGGTGAGGGTTCAAATGAGGACTTGACGAAAGAGTGAATAGACGCTTGCATGATGTTTGTTTTCCAGAGACATCGTTTCTATGGATTTTTATATTCTATGGCCTTTGAGAATTGGAAAGGTCTTCCTATATTAGTGTTTTCTGCGGGCGTAAGAGTTGACTACATTATGAACTGTATGAGTCGTAAAGTCAGCATAGCTTATGATGACAGAACATGGCAATAGTAACTTTGACAAAGATGGCTCACATATTGCAAGAGCCCGAATGAATAAAACATTCGAAACTTACAAATTTAGAGAACGCTTTTTGATTACATCAACATTCCTGACATAATTAACGTATCAATGGCAAACAGCAGATGGTGGTCAACGTGTTTTGGACGAGCCGGTACAGTTGGAAGATGATCATAAGTGCTTGATGTTATAATGTCAATACTCGGGAAACTGTTAAATATTTGAAAGGAGCAACAAAAGTAGTTGATATTTACACGATTCGGCTACCCCATTCCACATAGAAACGACGGCCACACCCTCCTCAAATTACATCATAGCCACCATCATTATCCCAACCCATCACCTTGAGAATCCCGAATGCGTAAACGTTAACAAAGTTTGCAAAATCTAGTCAACATTTACCCTTCTCGAGTTACCCGGGGCCATTCTCATTCATCAAGCCCACAATTCTATCTCTTCTCCTCGATCCTCATATTTGGGAACAAAAATTCTACTATAAATTCATCGCTCATTACTATGACTTCAAAACTCAACTGAAACATGATTCTGCTTCTTCTAGGAAAGCACAGAAAACTCAGCATAATACTGACTTGAACCATGGGAAATATGATGTGCATTGTTGAAAATAGTATTTATGAAAATTTAAGATGTGCAACAAACCACTTTCTGATATCACTAGCGTTCATTAAGGTTCTTCGCTATTTGGGTTGGTTTGACGACCTGAAATCAAGAGATTTGTAAGAAATACTGATCTGTTCGTAATGAATACAGAGCAGATTCCTAATTTTGCTTCTTGTTAATCAATTTATAGAATTTAGTGATATTGAGATTGCTTCCAAGTGTCGATATATAGGGTTGAAAAAGAAGCCACTTTTCAAGACGTGATGTGCAACAAAACTGTTCAATGTAGCCGGCGGTCTTTTAACTTTTCCAATGAAAACTTTATTTCACATCTCCCACATCGGAACATTTCATTTTGAACATAAATTGTGAAGGATATACTTGACATGATGATATGACCACTATAGGATGTTGTAATTCTCCCTCTGCCCATGCCATATATGTAATTTCTAAGAGCTTTAAAGGTCTCCAGAGTTTGGTAAATGGAATCGCGAATTAGGTCTCATTTAAAATGCGATGTGCAACAAAACTTATTGCTATGAAAAAATCGAACTTTCTTTAAAGTTTGAAGTTTGTGTTAGTATGATTTTGGTACCGGCAAGTGAGTATCTTGTAGGGAGTGCGAAGTAAGAAGAACCATCTTGATTGAGGCGAAAAAGTATTCTTGACTGACTTCTCTCTTGATCAATTGCTGGTAGTAGAAAAAATAAGAATGTTATGGACGAGTGAGAAAGAAGTCGTGAGAGAATGTAACATACCGAGGAATGATATCGATGGCAGAGAACTGTGAGATAACGCGCGACGTCAAGGACATCAATTTTCAGAAATAGTAGGGCAATTTTTTTTCTGGCTGTCAGCTTTACGCTACTGATGTACTTGCATCAAAGTAGGCATCTTGGCCAGTCTGATGGTTCTCATTGTCGCTGTCTTGACGGAGAGTAGGCGAATCCCAATATGTTTCGCTAAACAAATAAGAATTCAATCATAAATGCATCTTCAATTCAAGCAGCTAAATATGTCTGCCTCGCTCATCCGGATATGTACAGCCTTCTTCCCTCCATGCCCAAATTTTCTCGTTTATTCTCGCCATGCATCCTCTACTTTGTCCTAATGTGCTTCAACTTCTTATCACTCCATAAGAAGTTGTTTGCATATGCCTTTGGCGCAACCTTCCTAACATTTGGCTCTTGAACGAAATACTCATAACCTTGCTTCTCTGCAAATCTAATCGCATCCTCTTTGGTTTTGAAGTTTACGTTTGTGCCCTGCATGAAATCGGCTGATGATTGCCAACCCATAAGAGGATTTTCCCAACGGTGGCCCTTGGACAAAATATCCCAGTCCATGCGCCAGTGATGACCATGCCAATCACCGGATTGTGTGGCGGTTTTGGCAGGTCGATAGATGCTAGATAAGTTTGTATCAGTTATTTACTCGGGAATTTAGACATTGGTGCGAACGTTATGTAAAGCTTGGAGTTTATTGTGAACATACCGCACTGTTCGAGCTTGCAACTCGATAGGAGCACCAGATAGAACTGCAGCTGGCAGAACGTCTCCCTCTTCGCTACCATTCATAACACGCTTTGGGATTGGTGTGAACAATCTGCCAGTTTCCCATCAGTAACTGTCCTTCCTTCCATTATACAATTTCCCTTTGCATTCCCCATGGAAAACTCACGAAGCAGCTTGGTCAACCTCCACACCATAATCTGGTTGGTTATGCTTAACCAGTGTATCCTTTGATTGTGGGTGGTTGATCATCGATGATTCTCCTTCTCTACGTTTAGGGTTTGGCATGTTCGTAGGTGTGAGAGGGACACCAGATTCGCATCTCACTCCATTTGGTATGGAGCGCAGCCCGGTAGGGCCTGTTGCGCGCAGTAGTCGCCCTGCGATAGAAGGACGAAGGAGTGACATATTGTGTATAGCAAGTCGCAATTGAGGGGAAGATTATTGGATGCTTGATTTCGAGGTTCCTTGAGGCTCCGGGATGTGCTTACATAAGCGCACTAGTGGAGGCTTTCGGAACGAGATTTGAGGGAAGGTTGAAGACAACATCAATTCACCGTTCCTAGATTTCATCACGACGTCAGAAAAGGTATGTGTTATTGCAGAGCATATAATTAATGAGATCGCTTATTGCGCGAAGATCAATTGGGCTGATTTTCTGTGGTAGTCTCCAAGATGAGTTTCGTTACACGCAGAGCTCTTTCCACCCTCATCCCCCCCAAGGTATGTCCTCTATACCCCTCCATACTTCTCACTTATAAGCCGAACTAACTCGAGACTAGGTTGCTTCTCCATCTGTAAGTTATGTTTCTCCGCCAACGTCTTTGTTCCCCTACTTCTGGGGCTCTTCATCGTCCACCACAATCCCCGAAATCCAAGCAGCACAAATATCAATTCTAACGATGGGCTAGGGACTCGGAGCTGCCAAAGATGCTGCCCGTATGCAACGTGTAGTTAGCTTCTACGAGAAGCTTCCCCGCGGACCAGCACCAGAGGTTAAAGCCAGGGGTTTGTTGGGTAGATACCAAGCCAAGTACTTCGGAAAGAACCCTTCTGCCACACCTATCATTCACGCCTTGATCTTTTTGGTCGGTATTGGTTATGCTCAAAACTACTACTTCCACTTGCGTAAGCCTTTACACCTTTGGATCTTTGTGGATCACTACATAACTAACAATACGGGGCAGGTCACCACAAGAACAATGCTCACTAGATGGATGATCAAGGAGAGAGGAAGGCCGATGGAGAACATACGCGGGCATTGTGTTACTTGGGTGTAAATAAGGAAAGAAATAGATGAATACCAGACAAGCCGTTAGTTGGATCTCATGCGTTGTGGCCATTATATTGGGTGTGACGCAATTTGAACCCTCAAACAATCCTAGGAATCATTACCCTGTGGTGGAAGAACCCATTCCAACCCAACAAGCCTACACTCGTATAGCACACTCATCACAGGCAAAGCAATGGCTACCGCATATAGCCAATTCAAGACTATTGAGATTCATTCCATGTTTGCATTCCCCTTTATCGAAATTTTGCGGGGCCTAACAGGTAATGATCCCTCCAGAAGTGTGCTAGATTGCAGCCTTCACTTAATACCATTGTCTTTACTATCACAGCCATACCTTATGAACAGTCTTCGGGGTACTAAAACTTGAAGGAACAATCCCGTGGGAGGAAATGAGCCCACAAACAATTTAAAACCTCATTATTACATTGCGAGAATTGACTGGCTCATTCCTTTTCGCAATGCAACAGTCGCATGTCACCCCGAGTTTGTCCTACCTTTATGTTTTGGGTTATCTTCTGGATAAAGCAGCCGATGTAGCTGTGACTCCAAAGCAGTAAGATAACCCCATTGGCGCTGTGAATATCTAAAATCTCCCCAACTGGCTTTCGTTTGATATCAAAACGATGAGGTGAGTATATTTCACCGGAAGGATGTGTGCTATTGTATCTTCTATGCTGTATTGATTTGAATCCGAATTTAATAGGAATTCATCATATCAACAAAGACAAGAAAGTGATATGTGACTGATCCACAACATGTCATTGCTAAGGGTGCACACACACACTGACCTTTTTTTTGTTCATGTTAAAATTCACTTCAGCCTCGAGGAGATTCAAACGCTAACGCTTAAGATTATCACGCTATTGCCCAAAGGGGTTAGAGCCACACTTTGAATGGTCCGTACCTTAAACTTCGACATGATACATAATAGTGGCCGTATCGTATGAAAGTCTCCCGCAAGAAGATAAATCAACTTCAATACTTTCTCCCATTGCCTCCTCCCTCCTTCTACTTCTCCGGATTCCAGTTACCTCAGATAGAAGATATTGCGACTGCCTTTATTGGAGATATCTTACCTAATTTGTCGCAAGCCAACCTCATACTTACGAAAACGAATTCCCCCCACCATATTTACATCTTCAAGGTTTAGAAAGCTTGTACCTTCACGAATACCATCGGGTCAACGTATGCGCAGTTACTTCGATACCAAATAAACATTTTGAAGACGTATGATGGCAACTGAAGCCACTCCTCAGAACTTCGCGACGTCATCTATAACTCCTGATCATGAGCTGGTTAGTCTATATATTCAATGACCCCTTGCACTCAGTCGGAAAATGCTGACATGCGCCTAGAACACTACTGAAACTAAGAGTCAAGATGTCCCCTCCGACAAATTTCTCTCTGTAGATGGAGCAACTGCCGATAAAGATGGAAGTAAACTTGATTCGGATTCTCTCGAAGTCACCAACAATAACTCGGCGGAGGTCAGTGTTAATGGAGGATCGGATACTGAAGCTACAAAAGCGGAAGCCTCGAAAATTGGTGATGACAAAGGTGGCCATGTTCGAACAACCTCGACCCTCAAGAAACCAGTCCCCTCTTTCAAGGCAGTTTCAGTAAACAAGACATTTTTGGCATCGAAAGCTTCCACGGCCGCAGTCCCATCGAAGGCTGGAGATAAAGGTCCTGCAGCTTCTAATACTGCGCCAACAGCTTTGACGGCTTCAACTTCAACCACACCGAAACCTAGGTTGGTCGCAAAATCAGGCAGTGGCCTGCGTGATTCAACTCCACGAGCTTCAACTACTGCAAATGGTGGAAAAGCTGGTGGTGCTCCGGATGCGAGTGCCGTGTGGAACAAAAACAGACGTATGTTACACAATATGTTGAAAGGGGGAATATTCTAACACAAGACAGCTGCTGCCCCACCAGAGCCAAAACGATTTACAGATGAGGAACTCAAGCAACGTTATGGTATTCATTTAGCGACTAGATTACAATCAGATGACCCTGGTAAGCAGGCAAATTGGGCAGATATCGACGATGACGATGACGATTGGGCACCTGAATCGATTGAATGGACGGACGGCACGAAGATTACTCTACCGCACGCAGATGATGCACCCCCTCCACCTCCCGAACCCGTACCAGAGCCTGCGCCAGTCGTAAAGGAAACTAAAAAAAACGAACCCGCACCAAAGCCATCAAAATCACCAGCACCTCAGGTGATAGCTGCTCCTGCTCCTCGACTTGGGTCTGGAAAAGCTGGATTGGTGCTTAAAGGTGCTCCCGAAAAACCTACTCTCGTTGCAAAACCACCTGGGCCTCCAACGCCTGTTAAATCTCCATGGGCCCAACTTCCTCCAGTCGAAAAAGTGGCTCCTGTCGCAATTGACATTGCTCAACAATCTCAGCAACAATCTCAGCAGAATAGATTCAACCAACGCGATCCTCATGGATTTTCTGGTATGCCACAACCACCTGCGAAGGAAATTGCGGCCGATGATTTCAGCCGAACATGGAGAGAAAGTAACGCACATGCTAGCCGGGAGCTCTACAATTCTCAATCTGGTCGGTATGAGCCTGTTCATGAGGGTCGACGTGGAGCCTCCAGGTCCGACGGACAATCTCGTGGCCCTGCAGTCCTTCAACGACCATCGCACCAGGATGGCCCCGCAGAACCATCTGCCGCTTTTCAGACTCATCACACGAGTGCGCAACAAGGCAATTATGGGCGCCGTCGCACTTCTTCTAATGTTAGTGGGGGAAGTGGAAATTTCGCTAGGCGTATGAGCCGTGGTCATGATATGCCACCACCTCAAGAAATGTTAAATGTACGCAGAGGCTCATTGGCAGCTGTAAGTGATGCGCCGTCTTCGCCGAGAAATTTCTCCCCATCTGGTCAAAATTATCAAAACCAGCAACATCAGCAACGAGGTTATCCAAATCAAAGTCAACCATGGCAATCCCGCGCATCGCCAGCTGTTAGTCATGCATCTCCTCATTCTACTTATGGACAACTTGCTTCAGGTTCGAATGAAATTCACATGCATGGTCCTCCACAAGGCCCACCGATGGGCGCTGCACGTGACGATGATGCTTTGGAAGAACAAAAGATTATCATGAGACGAACTCGTGAACTTGCTATCAAGAGAAGACAAGAGGCTGAAGCCAAAGAGGAAGCGGAGAGAAAGGAGCGTATCCGTATTAAGCTTGAAGCAATGGGTCCACCTCCAGAGAAGAAAAAGGTTAAGGATGAGCCGGTTAAAGAAGAAAGCGTTCCTACCTCAATTCAAGCCCGCGAAGCAAAATCACCTGTTCTAACGAAATCGACGGAAACCTCTAATGATGCGCACGTGCTTAAATCGGACATCACAAACGAAGACGACAATGTCGGACATATTGAAGGAAATTCTACTGGCTCCGATTCACGATCAAATGGTGTCTTCCAGCCTAGTGCTTCGGCGCCTACGCAACAACCTGCGCCTGATAACCGAAATTCACAATCATGGCAGAGGAACTCAGCTTCAAATTATCCCTCCGATAGATTCACTTCATGGTCGGCTGCGCCCCCACCACCACAAAATTCATCTTCGCGGATTTGGGGGCCTCCCACAAACGAAAAAACAATTGGAAACGGTACTTTTAATCCAGAATTGAATAGGCTTCCAGAGATGTCTCGCCAATCACTCTCAGATATGCCTCATTCATCTGCACATCCAGGACTAATTGGACCGCCTGGTGCAAACCGTGGTAACGGTTCTTACCAGGCAAATCGTGGTCAAAACCAATACAATTCTCGACCACCTCCAATCGGACCTCCATCGGCGAACAGAGTACCCCAGCCACCAAGATCATACGAGGATGAGCAGCGAAAGTCTCTGGCTAGACAGGTTTGGGGTGGTGTACCTGACAGGATATCACAAGAGGATGCAATTCTTCATCAACAACACCAGGAGGAAATGGAGCGCAAACGTGAATTAGAAGCAGCTGGTACTGTAGAGGAGCTTCCTCAGCCTGTTTACGAAGATACCTGGAAGCAAGTTACATTAAATGAAGATGGCACGAGAAGCAAGACGAAGAAGGTTTCCACTGCTTTAGTTGATGGAAGAACGTCGACTCCTTCAGTTTTGACGGAAAATGCTTCTCACGGCAACGCTCGACCAGATTTGTCTCGAACACAGTACAACAACAATGCATGGCCGGGTCAAGAGGCTAATGCATCAAGTACACATCGAGAGTCAAAGTTCTTCCCAAGCCACAATCGCGACGTTCGCCTTGACGAGATGAATGGCCATGGTTTTGAACGATCATCATCACCATCTCCACCTCCGCCTACCATGGCTGGTCACCCGGCATATGATAGCGACTTTGCAAGTCCACATGTAGCTCTACCACCTCCGTTACCTGTTGTTAGATTGCCACCTCCAACTATCGTTGCCCCAGTAGCTCCTCCCCGTCCAACATCCTTTGCAGCCGCGGCCGCAGCCCCTGCAGTTCCTGCCATCAGTCAAATTCCTGGTATGGTAGCTCGTCAAGGACTCGCGCGAGCTGGGTCAACTTCTTATGACATTCGCAGAGGTGCAACTTCATCCACCCAAACAGGGGAATGGAAGGAAAAAATTGATCAGTTGTTCGGCAAGAAGTCCCCACCAAGAACTCATGCTCTTGCTGTCGATTCTTCTAGCAGACGCGCATTTGATCATTCATCCGAGTCACACACTTCTACTGCCACTGTGGTTTCCCTTCCTGGGTCCGCCAATGAGAATTTGATTGGCGAACAAGAATCACTCGACACAAAGCCGGCTGCGGAGGAATGTTTCGAAGAACAGGAAATGGGCTCGTTACCTGTCATCAATATTCCACGAATTACGCCACAGAACGCCCTTGAACCTGCTCCTCCTCCAAGAAATATTCCTCGAAAGTTTCTCATGTCTGATACAACATCCGCAGAACCAATGCAATTCCCATCGGAGATCAGCAACAATGCCGCTTCTCTTATAATTTTGCTACCCGGTCAGGAAAAGTCCAAATCGGTTCAGCTTACAGTATCTCAGGCTAGAAGCAACCCGCGACGTGGGCGCGGCGGATCAAGACAAACTTCGTCGACACATCCAAGAGGCAACCGCGGTGGAAGAGACACCAACAGCGGCTCTTCCTCCACTCCTCGTGAAACCCAACCTTCAAATACAAACAACACTTCTGGACGTGGCCGTGGTGGAAGAGGCTTTGGGAATAATAGTAGCTGGAACCGCCACGCTGCCACACCAGTTCACACTTAACTGTCGGAATAGTTCAAGAAGACACGATAATGGTTATCATATTCTTTCATAGATATTGAACCTTCAACGTGTATTTATAGGAACAACCTTTTTCTTTCTGCACAACACCACTTTCTTCTTCAAAATATCTACACTTGTAACTTCAAAACCCTCGTGAGTGGGTTTTTGTCTTGTCAGCGATCATTAAGCAATTTGGGTTGCGTTATGGATCGCAATGTACATTTGCACGCAGTCATGACTTGCTTCTTACTGTTTTCGAGAGGCATAGGCATAGGTTTGGATGACATGGAGGTCATTATTTACAACGATATGAAGGGTAACAAAAAGGGATCATCTGGACGTTGAAATATTCACGAGGATTCCTAAGAAACTCTCAATCATAAGTACTTCATTGCAATATGTTTTGCTCTATGGCTGTATATTCGGGATGACAGCAATGCCAAATGGAAATGGCTTCTTAACACAATTTTCAGAAGAATAAAATATTCTAAAATCATGAAAACATATACAAAGTTTTGATGGGACATTCTGAACATGATGTGATGTCTATGTGAATGAATAAAGCAACACGCTCGATCACCCAAATAGAATCATGGTTCAGGTTTCTCTTCAACAAGTGAAATGACAATCCGAAATATCCTTCTGTATTTCTTCCTAACATCTATCTATCATCAACCCCCACTTCTGTTCGATAAAGGGCGTACCGTCTATGTCGATCCCAACGGAAATGATTGGAACTCGTAGCCATACAACCCTTCAAGTACTTCTCTGAACATCTTGAAATCTGGTACAATGATTTGATATCCGTCAAGTAATGATGTGCTCTATTTCAAAGGCAATGAAATGTATTTTGAAATAATCATGATTTATCAAGTTCATTTGTAACCTCGAGGAGAGCTTTATGAGTCCGTGCGCAGCACATCATTATATCACATTATATCACAATCAGATGTCCTGTATCCAACGTCAACATCAACGTCAACTTCAACTTCAACAACCACATTACATTACCCAACGTTCATCATGACCAAAAATTATCCCTCAATCACTAAACCTATGATTAGTCTACCAAAAAGACAAATTAATCTTCTGAGAGGCTGGCCTCATACTTCTCTCCTTCCTATTTCGTATATCCAGAACGCAGCAAACAAAGTCCTTACAAATCCAGATCTAGCTAATCCGGGATTATTGTATGGACCGGATCCGGGACCATCAAATATGAGGGAGAGCGTGGCGATATGGCTTCGAGAATTTTACTCTGAGTATTATCCTTCCTCTGCCTCCAACTCGGACGAAGAAAATAATAATCGAAAACTGTGGAATAAAGATAATCAAGGTACACAGACAAGTCCAGAAGCCGATAGGATATGCATCACGGGAGGAGCATCGCAAAATCTAGCATGTATATTGCAGACATATACAGATCCACTAGTTACGAGAGTGTGGATGGTTACGCCCGGGTATTTTTTGGCGGGGAGGATCTTCGATGATAGTGGGCTGCGAGTTAGAGCTGTTGGGGAGGGCGATGAGGGGGTGGACTTGGAGGGATTAGAAAGTGTGATGAAGGAGACGGGCAAGGAGGATAGAGGTGTCGAGGTATGTCAGGTGTTTCACGTTATTTGAAAGATGTCAATGTCTGCTTTGGAGTCGTAAAATTTCGTGTATGACAGAATGGCAAAGAATGAGGCTAACCAACGTGGACAGCCTATCAAAGACTCAAAATCGAGGCCATGGGGTAAGATCTATAAAAATATTATCTACTGCGTCCCAACCTTTTCAAACCCGTCTGGAAAAACAATGACGCTGTCTTGTCGCACTTCTCTTGTTAAATTGGCTCGCGAATACGATGCATTAATCGTCACAGACGATGTCTATGATTTTCTCCAATGGCCCAATTCATCATCCACCTCTGAAGCTCCTCTTAAAAAGGCTTTACTTCCCCGCCTCGTCGATATCGACCGTACACTTGAGCCTATTCCCGATGTAGCCAGTTTCGGAAATGCAGTAAGTAACGGCTCATTCAGTAAAATAGCGGGACCGGGTGTTCGAACCGGATGGGTTGAAGCAACTCCTAAATTCGCGTTAGGATTGAGTTTGGTGGGTAGTTCGAGGAGTGGTGGATGCGCAAGTCAGTTGACTGCTACTATTGTTGATCAGGTTTTAAGATCGGGAGATTTGATGAAACATATCGAGGGGACACTTCAGCCCGCTTACAAGGAGAGATGCGAGAGGATGATGAGCGCGATTAAGAGGGAATTGGGCCCATTGGGTGTGACAGTTGAGAATACGGGTATGGAATCAGGGGAAGCAAAAGTCTTTGGAGGCTTTTTCATTTGGTTGAATTTGCCAGGTGGAATTGATGGAGATTTGGTAGCGCAGATGGCATTAGAAGAGGAGAATCTCGTGGTAGGTAAAGGAAGCATTTTTGAGGTGCAGGGGGATGAGAGTGTGAAGTTGCCGAGGGGATTGAGACTTTGTTTTGCGTGGGAAGAGCTGGATGATTTAGAAGAGGGTGTTGTGAGGTTGGGGAGAGTTGTGAAGACGGTTTTGCAAGGACGTGGTCTGAGAAGTGGAAGTAGAAGGGGAAATGGAAAGAGCCTTGCGGAGTTCAAGTAATTGTGATAAGATCAGAACCAGGCAATTCTGAATGGCATCATTTTTTTTCAAGGAAATCGGCTACTATCAATATCTGGCGAGTGATTAGACATTCGGATTCAAATCCCGTATGCTTCGAAAACTTGGCGGCACATGATCCCCGCCAGCTAGATTTATCTATGTAGCAAGCAAACCTCAAATTCTCTCGATATGATCATAGATCACATTAAAGGAATCGATGCCATAGCTATTCTGGAGACAAGCTTGTGCATAATGAGATCGCAAGTGCAAACGCTTCAAAAACACATAATGAAGAACATGCGTAGCAATAATTCTAGACGAGAGAGTTCTTGTCTGATTTTCAAAACAGGAATTCTACAGGCATGAAAATTTCTCGGTTGATGCATCTTTAAATGGTATTCACGAGTTCCTAAAGTAAGGAATGTATGACTGAGTCAGTGAGCTTCAATCAGCCTCAAGAAAGGATCACATATATGATAGGTATCTCAAACTGGTTTGATCGTTCTATTCATTTTTTCCACAGACAGATAGTTCAAAGATTGCAAACCCATTTTGAAATGCATAGAACCCAAAATGAAATGTAATATTGAGTTGTATAGCCCATTTCCAGAAATCTCAAGTGTGAAGCGAAGGAGATAAATTTGTCCCTTAACTACCAACCAGCTGTGGCTGTAAAATCTGGAGATGAGTATCCGATTAAAACCATCAAGACAATCATTATAGGAATCTCGTCTACCCGACACATATTCCATAAAGGTTGACCAATCCGTTCTAGCCCGTCGTGTTAGGTATAAATCGGCAGCATGTAGACTAACATGCATATCAAACCTCCATCCGATCATAAACTTTATCCCTTCCATCCTTTCCCCTTCCCCAGTAACTCCGCGAAAACAGAATCCAATGATTCGTAAACCTATCCACCATAATATTCCTCCCTAAAAATATCCATCCCAGTGCTATCTCGGCACAACTCTCTGATAATCTCAAGACTTCCACAATAACCTATAAAACCAAACATGAGTTGCTACACTCCAAGGAGCAATCACAAACATATTCCTCTCCATAGGCGTCTTGTTCCACCACCATACCTTCATTCTATTAATCGAACTTGGACGAGAGCGAAGGAAAGCCAGATATGCCTGGGGTGGTGGTCGGGGGAGGAGAATTCTGTCAAGACGCCAGCAGGCTTGGAAGGCTTTGCGGTAGATGAAAGAAGGTGGCATGTTTGAATCGAAGTCAATGCGGAGATTGGTTGCATGGTGGGCTGAGTTGAGCTGAGTTGATGGTGATAGGTTGTAATTGAGAGGTTTGATAGATTGTAATGGTTGAGGGCAATATTGATGTGACGTGGGGTAGTGAATACATATGACATGAAGGGATTCATGGCAATTTATCTTAGTGTCGGGGTCTAGTGCAGACTAACGGAAGATTTTTACAACATCCCTATTGGCCGAACCTGATCACATCCAAGTTTTTCAGACTAATAATAGTAATGCTGAGATTCTGAGATCCCGAACCAACAACCGATAAACCCCATGGAAAATATCTTGTCGATTTTGTATTCATTGAAAAGAGATGAAACATTGGGTTTGGTATGGTGTCGAATATCATCTCGGTTCTATCTTTAAATATGGTTGTAGACCATTGCAAATCCGCCTAATCGAGTAATATAATAAATAGAATATATTCTACTCGGCGATTCTCTCAAAGAAGTTTATTTAACGCCTTGTTCCTATCAAGCCACTGTAAAAAGTCAGAAGAATATATGACCGAAAAAATCCATATACACATCCATAGGTGATTAAGCAAGCTAGGGAGGACTCATGTGTAGCTTGCCTAAGCCACAATCTAGTCAGGTACAGGTACTACACTCGAAGCTGCAGAGAGGGTCAGGTCTTCTGTTGGCATGTATTTTCTTGATACGAAGAAGCCAGATCTTACAGGATTGTTTGATGGCACCTAGGTAGTTCTTTCTAGGGCAATACGAGTATAATATGTTACAGGACATACCGCATCATGGAAATTCCATAATGAGCCAAGCTCATTATACAATAAGCTAGGGTATTGTTCAATAAATTAGATTTCAATATTTTCTGAAATATTATATAACAAATTACAATGAGGATATTAAATAACAAATATAAGTTTTCAAATTTTCGAATTATAAACTTTAAAAGTTTATCAATTCTAATAAATTTTTTTGGTTTGAAATTTTTGATTAAACTTTATAGATTTTCACATTTTCAAATGATAGGCTTAAAAGCTCATAATTTTTATTTTTATTTTCATAAACTACTTTATTATATAATACTCTGATTTCAATTTGTTGAGTTATAATTTAGGATATGTTGAAATCTAATTTATTAAGTAATGCTTTAGCTTATTGTGGAATGTTCATGTTGTGATATGTCCTATAACAGATATATGTATGATCCAGCTAAGTTATGACTCGTGACAATGATACAAAGTGTGGATTGTGGATTGTGGCAGATGTACTCAAATTTAACAATTCGATGTAATCTACTGTGGTCTCAAAGAGCTCCTTCAAACACCATGCCCTAAAGGAAATCTTACATACAAAGAGGAGTGGTAGATATATAATCGCATCTATCTGCTAATCCTGTTTATTACCACCACTATAATTTTTTTGAATCTTCTGGGATTAAAGAAATGATTGATCAAGACTGGCAACGGACTTTGGGACCTGGGCACAGACGTGAGGTCTGAGCAGTATGAACGATTCCCTTCAACAAAGTACAGTGACAGCAACCATGGAAAGGAAGTGTCTTTTCCCCTATTCCATCGATATACGATAAGATCTAGTAACATCAGTTATAGATAGGAGAAAATCTTTGTTTCTATTTCAACGGGGAGTGACAGCAACCATGGAAAGGAAGTGTCTTTTCCCTGTTCCAATAATATCCGATAATATCCAGGAACGGCAGCCATAGAAGAAAAAGTAGATCTGTTTCTATTTCGATAGAGAGGGATAACAATCATATAAAGAGACTGTTCTTTCTGTTCTGATAGTATGTAGCAACGGCAAAGGTAACGGTAGAGAGGAAATCCCCTTTGTTAGTATGATATGGAGCTGGCAGAAAGTATGCTTTTCCCTCGTTCTTACAAGACAAAATGACAACGAAGATAGAGAGGAAGGGCTTTTGCTTAGGCCTGTTAGGAAGAAACATCTCTTGCTTCGAACACACCGCATCATCAATCACCAAAACTCAAATCTCGCCCATGGTGCTTCGCAAAGATTTTCATTTCGACAGAGAGGTAGCAGAGAATGTCTGAGAGTTTTATATATCCGCCCCAACAGGCAGACGACAATAATCGTGCATATTATGCCTATTCCATCTGGGAGGTGATGATAGTCGTGATATCATACTGCTGCAGCGGGGAGGCGACGGTAATCATAAACACCGTTCAATTCCAACAGTGAGGCAACAGAAAGCGACTGAGAGCTATGCATATCCATTCCAGTAGCGAGGTGATAGTAGCAATGAGCATCATGTAACTCTAATAGAATCAAAAGGAATTGCTTGAGAGCTGTACATGACCACTCCATCAGGGAGGTGACAGTGTGGGAAAGATGCACTTTTTGCAAGTAGTTATTGGATTGGCTTGATTTTCAAATCCCCGTATAAGAAAGATATGAGGCTATGTCTTCTGTTTCTACCCTTACACCAACAGATCATTTGGGATTTTGAGCTGATACGCCCGAGAGCTCCAATTGTGAACGACTGGAAGAAATCAGAAGAGGAGTGAAATGCGAGGTTGTGATGTTAACGAGAGGCTGGTGTTCCTTTGATATCGAGTAATTGTAAGAGATGGATGACTGGGTAGCTTGTGGCTCTTCTCAGAAAGTGTTGAGTCGAATCGTAAGTACTCGCTCGAATCATTATGTGAATTGTTGTTTGCTTTCTTCCGTCTCGAAGCCTTGGAAAGGAAGTGTCTTTCCTGGACTTATAGGAGTGCCATCGGGCCACTACCATGCCAGTAAGAACTTAAATGTCTTACAGGGGTGCCATCGGGCCACCTAATGATCCACAAAGTCAGATACTGCACATTTAAGAAAGCAGGATGAGATTAAGACTTACCGCGATGCCGATGGTTGCTTACTTCCCACTTCGCTCCTTCAATTCCTTCCATCGAGCCGCTGGGCCTGTCTTCGCAGAGGGATATGTCAGTTCTTTGCACTTCTCACATGTCGTATCGTCACGAGCCAATTTCTCGCGATAATTGAGCCCGCCGATGAACATGGTGAGACTCTCACCATGAGAGGTGGGGAAACGGTCAGAACCAACATGTTCCTGTCCTGCGGTGTCAGGCGACGCCAGGCGGCGATGGGTCTAAAGAATCGGCGAAATGGGAAGGCCATCTTGTCTAAAACGCTGGTATTGATGATTTATAACGCTGGTTGGTTAAAAAATTAACCAAAAAAAAAAATCTCAAAGAGGGTGAGAAAAGAAGAGTCTGAGAGAAAATCTGCTCATATTACCCCGAGTACTTCATCGATCTTTCCTCGCAGATTGGAAGTCTACATCGGCAATTCTACGCTTTACTCTTTCCCAAGAGACTTCAAACGCATTCGCAACTTCTTTTTGATTCACAATCTTGTTATTTAGCCCAACTCAACTCCGACTCTTCTAACCACCCCTACAAAACCCCCTATTGCTGATAAACCTTAACCGAATTAATCAACCAATAAGCCGGCGCAAACGCCCCCGGATTCGCCCCTACATACGCATTACAAGTATTTGCAACGCTAGCACAGTTCCCACTGGACCAAACCGATCCGGCCCAGTCTCCACAAAACGTGGTGTCAAAAACAATCTGCTGGTTCGCGAAAAAACTATCAATGTTGCACCCACTCCCTCCATTGAATGCCACGAGTGGCAATCCCCAATTACCCGTTACGGGTTTCCCGGCAGTGACATCGGCGGGTACACTACCTCGAGGCCAGAACCATACGTAGATGCCGGAAGATTCCCATTGCATGGCATAGACGCCGCCACCGACAGAGTTGAAACCATCTCCGTAGGAATTGGCCTTGTTAGTAAGCACACCGCAACCGTTGTAGCCGCTGTTAGAATTGCAATTCGGATCGCTTAAGGTAATACCGGGTTGGGAACCAGCTGTATTGATTACACAGCCCGGTCCGGTGTGCAAGGTCATGCTGTTTGTGCCGGCGAGGTTAACGCCTTCGATGACGTCGATCTCTCTAGAATATGGTCAGATCTGAGTGTACGGTAGAGAAGCCCGAGAATAAGTGGGAGAGAAGAAAATTGCAAATAGTCTTACCCTGCATATGGCCAATTAGGACCAACAAGCCAAACTAGAAGCAACTGTTAGCCAACCATCCAACGTAAACTTTTCGAAAGAATCACTCACAAGCGGGCCAGACTCCGCAGATGGATCCAGGCATATGAGCAATGTCAGCAATGAAGAGACCATGATTATATGCCTTATTACTCGTAAGTCTGACGGATGCACGACCAGCTGACGGGTTAACGGTTTTAAAATCAACACCTAAGTAGACCTAGCCATTGTTGGTATTGATGAGACCTTGTGCTGAAGCCGCTGATTGGGATTGATATGATACATATCCATGAGTAGGATCTGCATCTGTGAAGAAGCTAAAGGCAGAGAAGAAGTTGGCCGAGTTGTAAGTGTCCTTGAGGCTATAGGTAGCAGTTGCATACTGCTGATAGGTTCCCTGAATATATGGGGCAAGAGCGGTAATCGAGAGGGGTAAGGATAGTAAGAGATTTGCATAAAGAAAGGTAGATCTAGGAGACATCTTGGTTGTTCAAGGATAGATTTGTAGAATGAAGATGATTACACAAGCACTTGAGGGGCTGCAAAAGCCGGTGAATATTACGCTTTAAGGAAGGGAAATGCAAGAAGTCAAATCAGAAGGAGTGTAAGATCTGCCATTCGAAAATCCGAAGTGGACAAGATGAGCACTTATAAGCTCATTCTAGAAAAAGCTATCACTTTCCCAAGACGAGAATAAGTGCTTGATTAGATCACTTGCCATGAACCGCGCCACCGAGTCTGGAAATCATCTCCGTCTTGTGAGTGTAACATGCTTCCTTGCTCATCAGAGTTACAAGAGAAACACAACGAAGGATTGCAACGTAATCAAAGTATCTTCTGATGTCAAAACCATGTGCGAAAATCCGGGGTAGCGTCCCAATAGTCCGGACTTCAGTCTAACAATTGAGAAACTTCCAATTTCTAATTCCAGTATATGATTCACATAACTCGGGGTACTAACCCTCCCCTCGACTGAGATATTACTTTCTTTTTGCACAAACAATTCTCAGTTGATGGAACAGTTTTGAATATTGTGTTACTTTTCAGATGACAAGAACTTGCGTTCAATCTACCTTTTCGGACTATTTGATGCTCTAATTCGGGGCATTCGACCTTCTCAATTCTTGGCACCCAGGACCTGAAGAATCCATTGTTTATCCGCTGAATGCCACTTTCCCATTTGACTTACAATATCCGAAACCATGAAGTTTGTGCTGGAGAAGAGACGGAAAGCAGACAGTAATGCAAATGAGTGACCAGAACATGCGAGCATTGTTCCCACGAATGAGAGTTACGAGAAGACTTATTATATCTTATCATTTACGCCAACATCAGAAGCCACAGTGTTTGCAGTTCAATGTTGATCGTTTCCCATGTACACACTTTTTAATTAAGGGGTATTGCTACGGAATATTTATGACCGCTTGAGACACAAAGATCTGAGCCACTCGACAATCTGACAGAAGTAACCTGAGCACTAAGTGAGCCCTGCAGAAATTACAGATTACCTATTGAATTGCCAAATAGGTGTTGAAGATTCCGTTTCAAAAAGTGTCAGCAGCGTAGTATCGATCTTTGCATTATGCGTTGTTTACCCTCGTGAACCAAATTACCGGACTCTTTTCTATATCGGCTGATATCTTCATCTAGTAGTTCACAATCATTTGATCGTGTATTACCACCGAGTATAAGTCCGAAAGATTTTATTAACACTTGTCTGGTTCTTTCTTATGATTTTTTGACCATGGGGAAAGATCCTAGAAAACGCGGGGATGTAAGACCTCGGTAGTGGTTGTGTGGCATTGTGGCGTTCGCGGCATGAAAGGATACTTTGCTACTTACGAATTTAAGCATGTTTTTACCCGTACAATCACTAATTAGTTCCGTAGTTTGCCGATGCTACCGATGTGTGAGAAGTCTAGCCTACGTTCCCGTCAACATCTAGTGATATGATGTATTGATTGTTTAAGCGGAACTGAGTCTTGACCCCATAAGATCCCAGTAGTGATTCTCCCGCCCGGCACAGTAAATAAATCTAATCATATTCTAGGAATTGATCATGAAGATCCGATCACATGAATTTTGCAAATCCGTAAACGATTAGTTGCAGTTCTAGAGGAGTATCCAGAACGAGTCAAGAAATATTTTTAACCTTGCTGTAAATTTCGTTCGAACTAATACTAGACGCTAGTTTTAAACCCACTATTTACCGCTGTTGGTCTTGATAACACCTCCACCTCATAAACAATTCATTGTTCAGAATAAAAGCAATCATTTTGATTGTGGGGACCAATGATCTTGTCCATACCAAGCTGGGTCCCAAAAAGTACGCGGCTGTACACCTTCACTTCTTCCATTCACCAAATGACCACGACTCAGAGAATTCAAAGGCAAAGTTACAGCCTCAGTTGGATCTCTAGCAAGGGCGATGCAACTACACATACTCACCTCATCACTATTGGTATCGACAAATCCTGCCATACAGAATTTCAATATATCATCAGTCAAAAGGTCTTCATGCTCTTCCAGTGTTGGCTCCCTACGAATAGGGCCCCCTCTACCTCCATCCATTTCCCATAACGATCCGTCTTCTCCCCTTACAAAAGCCACAAAATGCTGTCTCGGCTTCCCAAAATTTTCTGCTGCTGATGATTTATCGACCAAAACAGCAATAGCCTGATGAGCATCTTCGAACTCTTGATCGTTATATAACATCATTGCTCGTTCGTCAGGCCCTAAGGGAATAGATCTCTCATAGAGTCTAGATAATATAGTGTCGGGGAGAATATACTCACGAGCCGGTCCATTTAGAAGGCAATGTAAGAGACCCATAGAGCCACAAGCACCATTGATTGCTTTTTTGAACCAAATAGCAGGCTCATCAGGTCCGCTACCTTTATAAGGTGGTTTTGCCATTTCCTTTGCACGTGTAATGGTTTCCCAGGTAGATGTGAATGGTATGGAAAATAGGAGAGCATAGACTGGGCGGGGAATATGCTTGAGTGAATCCGCTTCGGTAAGTGAACAGACGTCGTAAAACTTGAGAGCAGAAGAAAGCCCAAGTTTAGAGGCCAGCGCGTTCATCACTTCTGATTTGTTCTCTGATTGATTGTCAGTGTATTCTAATAAAAACGAATGAGAATACAACATACCAAGTTTTGTAAAGGTTAGTATATTATTGATCATGATTGCACCTGATGGTCGTGGGATTATATGAGAAGTCAGATTCAGAGAAGTCCCAGAATAGAAATTCCTCGTATCTGGCAACATCAGTAGCGTTGTCGAAGAACTCCCAAGTTTTGAATCTGGGGATACAGATATTTTTGTCGAGAAATCTTCAGGATCCAAATCTGACGAAACCAGTGTTTCTTTTGGGGAACCGTCCAATTCCAGTTCCATTTCACTATCAACGACCTCGTCTTTTGGATCATCAAAACCCATCTTTTCAATTGCTGGCAAGAACATATACGAGGTATCATTAATATCAAACGCCATCACGGGTCTATGGCATCTCCGTTTGGATTGAAAGTCGTGATGGAAAGGATGTATGATGTGGTAAGATGTAAAACAAATTAATGGTGTCGTATTTTCCAAATTGCTTGATTTAAGGAGTAATAAGTGTAATGTGAGTGATCATCTAGTTGGAATAGGAACAGTAGGTAGAAAGTAGCTATACCAAAAAAGTCATGTCACTTCCTTCCTTTTTGGCAGACTGTCACAAGGGCTCTAGTTCGTCAACGTAGTTCCCAAGGAGGAGGGCTCGAACAACTTGCTGGACTCTAGTGATGATTTTTAAATCATGTCAGTCACATTGAACCAATTCAATTTTCATTCGTAACACGCACTCTGATGTTCTTTTACACTAGAGCCGCGTTAATTCAATCATATATCATTCGGCCGTAATCATAAAAATCATTTCCCGTACAAGACAAAACTACTACAAATGCATGGTCGTCAAACTTCATAACACATAAATCATTGCCTTGCACCTTCCACTTTACCGAAGCACAATCCTCCCCTCTCGATTCTCACCCCCAATCCTCCTTTCCAATCTCACCGCAACCAGTAAACCCAAGCCCAACAAACCCGCCGCCAAAACAAACCCACCCTTCTCATTCATCCACCCCTTTAAATCCCACCGTGCAAAATCCACAAACCCTCCATTCCCACTCATCCCCCTCGCAAACCCTAAACTCCACACCCCCGTCCCCAAACAAGCACCCACTTGTTCCAAAATCCCCATTCTCACATAAAATTTCTCCATCTCCGATCTTCCACTCCCTTTTCCCTTGCAATTAATTCCACCGACTTCCGATTCCAAATCTTGCAAGACATTTCGAGCTGTAGATACGAATCCCGCCTCTCTCAGATGACTCTCATCCTCGAAATCAACCTCGCCTCCCGAGCCAGAATCTGCAACCAATCCACTCCCCCAAGCAAGCAAAGCAACTTGCACCGGACTCCCCACCACACTTCCTCCAATCGCCACCCAGAACACCGCCCCTCTTGTCGTAGGAAGAGCCAAGAGTATCAAACTCATGATATTAACCAGCAAACCCCATTTTAGAATCAGGAAATCATTTTCCCCATCACATCCTAACCCTTCTCTTTCCTCGATTTCAGCTTCCTCTCCTTCTTCGCTGCGGATGAATAAGACTCGTAACTTCCTCCTCCGAGTCATGAATTTTACGATTCGTGGGAGATAAATGAGTAGGATGCTAGAGCCTAATAAGCAAAGACTGTAAATGGTGGTCGAAACATTGTATGGGAGGTTTTGCGAAAGGCTAGTGAATTGAGGGTAAAGAATACTAATCTTTAGCGAGAAAGTAAGGAGAAAAACTAGGGACAGGAACGAAACTTGCGGATTGATGCTGAATTTTGGTTTCGCTTGCTGTGGGAAAATATCTGTATTCATAGTTGATAAAACGGATGAGGTATCGTGATTTATTAAAGATGACGAAATCTCCGAATCATTATCTCGCTGGTCTTCATCCATGAAATCGCTGTACCTTCTCCTCTCCATACTCGTATCCACTTCTACACTTTGTATATCAGCATTTAACTCGACGACCCTACCCGAAGGTAAAAGCATCGAAATTCCAATAGAAAGAAGCCGGCATCCAACCGCAAGCGCACAGATAGCCCAAACACCATATTCGTACTTCAACAAAAAACCAGCGAGCGAAAGAGCTTTGAAGCTGCCGAAAAGTTGTAGAGCGACGAGACGATATAGAGCTGAGGACCTAGAGTAGGCATTATCAGAGCGTTCATACAAAGAAGGGTTGCACAGTATACAAGATACTGAAAAAATGCAAGGAAAAACACAACGTAGTAAATCCGGGCACAAAGACATGAGACATAGACAAAAGTGGAAACATACAAACCCCCATTATCGCTTTCAGCACCCACCTCCTCGCCAATATAAGTATACAGCAAACTAACCATAACCACTTTTCCTCCACCCACCAAATCAAAAACCGGTATGAGATAAATCCATCGAATATCCCACGTCTCAGAATTCCAACCTATTTCCCTCATGACTTATCAGCATCTCCACAGATTCAAATCCCTAAAACACGTAACCCATCATTCCTCGCCTACTTTAGAAACAGAAACAGAAACAGAAACAAGCGCAAAGAAAACTCACAAACAAACCCCCACCACACCCCCCCCAAAACCCCACTCCCAGCAACCAACCCCACAACCCCTCTCCTCATCCCCCATCTCCCTGCAATCCAACCCCAAGGCCCCGCTAAGAAAATCCCCGGAACAAAGCTCAAAAACTGAAATATCCCATTAATCTCCGCGATCCGTGATTGTATTCGTGGGGATTTACATAGTTCTTCAGAGGATACAGATGTATTAGAAGAGACGAAAGAGAGGGGAGAGGAAGATGGAGTATAAGTGCTACAGATATATCGTTCGATGAGAGGGATATAAGTAGAGCTGAGTAGGAGAGAAGAGATGGTTGAGAGGAGGAGGAGGAGTGTTGCCATTTGGCTTGGAGTTAACATTTTCATTTTTGATGGGAGTGAAAGGGAGGACGAGCGAGGGAGACGAGGAGAAGCGGCAAGGAGAGCGGGATAGAAGATTCGGCCGAGCATTTGTCTGTCTTGGTTTATTAGTTGTTTGGATTCAGAGATAGAGTAGACTAGAGCTAGAACTCTAGTGAGTTATCTCAAAATTCACCCCTCGCTTAGACGACTTGAAAAGGATGAGTAGCTAGCATCGGCCTTTACAATACGAAATGCCAAATGAAAGTATGTGCTAGAGATTAAAACATGACAATGAAGAAGTCAACCTCATTAGATAAGATGGGATGAGAGGCACATAGTTACACAAACACGAGTACAAGCAGGTACAAGCAGGTACAAAGTACAAGTACAACAGATTTCGAAAGCACATTCTCACGCACGAAATCTTGAGAGCGCATACCTACTCGCCGATACCAAACCATTCAATCTGCCAAACAAAGCATTATTTGCAAAAAAAATAGAAATAAAAATAAAATAAATTCGATACCTCGCGACGAGAACAGCATTGTCTCAACCCCCGCTTTAGATCCATCTTTCCCCTTCCGTATCCCACCGACCTGCTCCCTCGCCTCCTCTCAATTTCAGCCTTTCTCCCATCCCGGTCCCCAACCTCCACTCATCCGCCCAACTCCCTATCGCACAAACCCACAAACCCCATGCATCCACCCGCTGCACTTCAAATCAAGAAAACCCAAAAAACCAAAAAACCAAAAGAAAAACATCCCATCTCTCCTGCATATCCATGCACAAACTACACACTACACACAAGATATGCGAGTAGTCTCTCAGCTGAAAAACTTTAAGACGACGCACGACTTCGCCTTTGTACCATTTCACTGTCATACTAACATCGAGATTCTCAATCCGACTCTTCCTTGTCAGATGAGATGAGATGAGATGAGATGGAAAGATGGGCGAAGATAAAGAATGCAGATAGAAGATCCGCTTGATCTACTGTAACCGCACTCGAATTTTCACATCCATATGCTTAAATGAAAAATGGCAACAGCTGATATCAAGACCAACCTAGACGATACATAACTCCTATTTCTAATTCTAAAGCTTCGAATTTTAGTATCAATATGCCCTTCCCACCGGATCAATATTCCAAGAATGTCCATCTTCCCATCTTTCCGTCTTCCCAATGAAAATGCATACATACATACATACAATATCAATACCACCAAACACAATACCAAACACAATACCACACCAAAATCTATCCAGTGCTCCTCTGAAATCTTCCCATCTAAACTCTTCACCCTAAATACCCAACCATCCCTTCCCCCTCTCATAAACATAAAAGCTCACCGCAACCATTGGCACAACCTTCACATAGCCAATCGTCAACCCCACAAAAAACCCTCTCCACCCCCTCTCCCTAACGATCATCCTCGCTGTCTCCCCAATATGCAGCTTCCTCCCATCTCCCACAGTTCCTCCGACCTGCATTCTCCTCCTTATCACTTCCAACGGATACGCGCTCGTTTGAGACACCAATCCCGCTACACCACCCGCGAATAATTCCGCCCACGATCTAAGCGGCGCTGGCTTATTCTCCGCATAATGTGCTGGTTTTGGAAGTGTCGTGTACTGTTTTATACTCTTATGTCTTAATAAATCTCCCGCGGTATCATGCGTCAAAAATGACATTCCAGCATACGGCAACATTCCCAATATCGTCGCCGAAAATCCTCTATAAAAATTTGCCAATCCGCTTTTGGGAACAATGCTCTGCACCGCATTCTCTGCCCCGGCAACTAGACCTCCTGCCCCATTTGTAGTAGATAATTTAGGCTGTGGAGGAACTTCATGGTATATCCTCCTGCAAATTTCCCCTAACCCCGCGCTCTGTCCCTTTGTCTCAAACGCCAACCTAACCCTGATAACCTCCAGGGGATAGGTGAAAAATACACTCGTTACTCCCGCCAAACTACCACTAATCAGTCTTCTGAATGGCGTCTCGTATTCATGCTTCGGTATTATCGCAGCGCGAATTTGTTCATATGCTAGAAATTTAATCGCAGCGTATGGGAATATACGGAGGATAGTCGCAGAATGTCCGCGAAAGAGTCCGCGCAGTCCCTCGTCGCTGTGGATGTCTCGCATGGCTGTGATGTAGCCAAACCAAGAGCCGGTATATTTGGCGAACTGAGGATTGCTGGCTTGGAATAGGATTTTTACCCGGTCCAGGGGGGCTACTACGGTTTTTGCCTGGGGTGAATGCTGTTAGCTACATCGCTCTTGATGCCCTAGATATTTCTTCCTGTAGAATCCGCAGAAAGAACTCATAGAAAATCGTAAATAGAATACATACCGCACTACCAGCCAAGCCCCCCGCCAATCCCGTTCTCCATATGTAATCCCAACTTTGTTTGTTTCTAATCTCCTTCCCCGCTGTCCTTAACCTCCCCTCTTCTCCAAGCCCTCCCTTCTGCCCTATCCTCGACTGCTTATTCCCCAATACTACCGTATCATCATCCGTGGGACAGAGAGCTGGGGCGGATTTTCTCCTCCCATCAGCGACTGCGCTCGCCATTGCTTCGACTGTGTTGTTGTTGTTTGTCTCTCGTGATCCGTTCTGTTCTGTAAATATAATTGTTGAGCTCGATGAGGCATCCTTGGTCATATCATTCCCATTTGTTTGATTCTGATTCCTCTCTTATCAATCAATGGAAGATTGCCCAAACAGTTTCTCTCATTCCATGGAGCAAAGTTTCTCTCAAGATTCCATCTGTAAACTTGCAAGTTGTTCGCAGGATCTTAGGAGACCGAATTCTTCGTGATGTCTTGAAGAGAGGACTTCAATCAAATCGCATGTATATGTGCAGTGTCTCTGTTTTCTGTTTACACTCTTCTGGCTGCACCCTTCACTCTTCACCCGCAAACGTCATACTAGCGCCTTACAATCGGTCGGTACTCGGTAATCTTCCCCTCGCAGAAATGGATGCACAAAGCACATGTGGATGTTTATTTTGCCATTCCCACATACAATCGTCAACGGGTTGGAATGTAAATATTGCTTCAAGATTCACATGAACTGGCCCCAAGAGATATCCGCTCTCTCGTAAACAAGACAACAGTTCTCACTCTTTAACACCCGATTATTTCGCAAATTCTATTCACGCCTACTGAACAATGAGACCAAAAATCTCAGCATCAGACCTCGGGTCTGCGGTATTCATCGGCTTAACGTTGTCAGCGTGATCGGCTGAGAATTGATTCGTTGTTAATGTTTATTTCCCCCGATATCAGAAAAGAGCATGCTATCTATCTATACTAGTCTCCGTCGAATTGGTGGAAATCGATCTTTTATCAATCAGGAGCGCATTCACACAACGACATTTGTCAGGGCAACTCCAGAGATGAGCTGAAAGGCTGGAAGAAGAGTGGTATTTGCAAATTCAAATATTCATATACATCCTCAAACTTTTTCATCAATGTGAACCACCCACCCCCATTCCCATTCCCATTTCCTTTCCCATCCCATTTTCGTACCGAACGCCTCCAGTGAAAGCAGTAGATGAAGCAAATAATCAATCATCATCGACCAACCCATAAAAGACAAAGTAGGCCAGCAATCGCACAAATTATATACGTTTTTCCAACTCCCCATCCCCATTCCCATCCCATCCAACCACCGTTTTTTTTTGTTGGAAAAATTCGCTCCATGCCCTTCCCATATGCACTTAATTCATCCACCCATCCACCTACCCAATCAACTCAATAGCTTTTACTTTATACAAATGCCCTCAGCCCTCTCAATCCACTCCCCTTCTTCTTTTCCTTCGGACTATTCTTTGGACTCTCTTCCGCACCACTCCCACTTCCCTCCTTCCTCCCTTTATCTTTATCCTTTCCATTATCCTTATCCTTCTTCGCTGCTCCAATATTTCCAACCCCTCCTGCTTCAATGTTAGACAATGATTATAAAAAGTCAGAAAACACAAGAGACAAAGAATCATCTTTCTTCAACTTTGAATTCTATGTACGATATACGAAATTGGAAAGTTGAGTGTACTCACCACGACCATAACCTCTCATTTCACCTTGCGGCTTAGCTTTTGGCCTGCTCTGAGCTTCAAAAGAGTCCCTATCACTATTATTGCCATCTCTACTCATTGTTCCGTCCGAATGTGACGAGCCTGGCGCTGGGCCGAAGGTACTGGAATGAGAAAATCTACCTCCATAAAAATCCGGACTGGTAGGTGTACTTGTAGGCGTTGACCTGAATGCGTGGCCTGATGTTGGACTGTGAGAATCTATCCTGGGCCGAGCAATAAAACTTGATGTGCCTGTGAGTGGAAACGTTGCTTTGGGTACAAGACTTCCTGGCCTTGCCGAATCTGAATAGCTATGAGTCAAGCGACGATGATCTCTTGGAGGAATATGTGGCCCAGGGGATCCATCAATACTCATAGGTAAATCAGACACTCTGTCTTGCGCTGTAAGCGCTTCCAGGTGGTCTTGCTGTAACTTTGTATATCGCTTCAAAAGATTAGAATGGGCTGTCTTCATATCATCCATGCGTCGTCGTGACCCCGCTAATGCCTCGTCAATAACCTTTTGCTTTGCAGGATCGAGTTGCTTGAAACCAGTTGGATTGGCGTTTTGCGCTTCTTGAAGTTCTTTTTGAAATTTGGCAACCAATTGTTGTATTTCTGCATCCTTGGCCTTTAACTTCATATTGAGGATTTCAATAGTGTTGTAAGCTTGTTCTTCATCTTGTTTCGCCTGATCCATTTCAACTTCTCGAGCTTCATATCTTCGTAACTTTGTAGTGAGCTTTTCGGCCTCGATACGTAATCGCTCCAATTCTTCCTTATTTGATTCCACTACTTGAATTTCTTGGGTAGCATGAGACACTTTATATTCGGCTTGAACGACCAGCTGCCTTAGATTGTGTATATCAATCTTTGATGCAGACAATTCACGCTTTAATTGATCGCCCTCCACTATCCACTTCTTTTGCTCCTCCTTCAATAGTCGCAGTTTAGCCGTCAAATCAGATTCCCATTTCCTAGAATGATTTCGGCTTTTGTCAAATTCTTTTTTCATTTGTACAATAGCTTTCTTGGTATCTTCTAGCTTCGCTCTCAAGATTTTGTTGGAGTTGATCAAGTTTTGAGTTTCGGCTTCGACTCTTGCTTCACGGATAGCCTTTCGACGAAGTTGTCCAATATGAGTAAGATGTTGCTGCTTAAGATAGCGTTCAAAATTCAAGTCATTTTTCAATAACATAATGTCTCTCTGTAAGTATGCAACTTTCGTAGAATCATTTGTCCCGGGTCTCAAAGATGGTGAACGGAGGGCGTGTGCACGGGTGAGTGATTGTAAGTATGAATCAACGTGAGAAGTATTATCTTGGGCATGATGGCTCAACGCAAGCGATTGTACGCTATCATTCGTCAAAGTTTGATAAATACCACCTCTAATTGAACCGGCTCGTTGAGAATCCAGCATATCTTGTAAATGAGTATGCGAAGGCGACGTGGCGATGACTGGAGGCAATGTAGGACTATCTAATCGCCTTTCCGGCCTCAAGATAGGGGAGTCCGCAATCGAAGGCATTGATTGACTTGTGAATGATGCCCTCCTTAGTATAGAATTTCGTAGTGATTCTGGCGACGCGATGGTAGGCGGTCCAGCATACCTCCAACTGGTGTGCCGAGATTGGGCCGGTGTGAATGCATTATGTTCAGTCAATGGCTGGTCTGGGACGTCAGCATTAGTATCAATGTGTAGGTTTGGTAACTGTGATCTTGACAATGGAGCTTGTTGAGCATATCCTGGTATGTATAATGCCATGCATTCAGTCACAACATCCGATGCTTCACTTTTCATCCATCGATTAGTATCTGACAATTCCTGATCAATAGTCATTGTGAAGAAATTTGGATGTAAAAGATGGAGTTGCCTGAAAGGTTCAGATCGTTGTCTTATTTCCATAGGTTCAACTGCGAATTCATTGGCGCCCGGGAATCCTTGATGCCTTAGGAACTTTTGCGGTTTTCGAATGTAACTCATGAAATTCATCGGATAAAGGCCGTAAAGAAATGTGTAGTAGTGTAATAATTCCGGCACTGATACATCTTCCGAGTCCAGCAAGTACGATAGTTTCGTCCAGGAACTTGTACTATGAGTACTTCTGTCATCTCGATCGTCAGGTGGCGAGTTGTCCTCATACTTTCGCTCTCTATCCCAAAAAAGCATTCTACTGTAGATATTGAAAAGCGCAGGGAGATGCTTGGAGAGAGAGCTTGGGATATGAGGCAGAAACATAATCAAAGCTGTCATTGCCAGTGATACCACTCGAGTCGAAGTATCTATTTGTAAACATCGTAGAAGATTCTCGAAGAGAGGAGTTTGAAGGAGTTGATGTAGATGAGGAGGTTGGTGTCGAATAAATTCGCAAAGTAATGAGAGCGCAAGAATTCGACTGTCCTTTTTAACGAAGAATTGGTTGATAGCAGTCAAAAAGTTCTGTATCTCGTTAGGATCTCACCTCCATTCCTAGATTATATAGTGTACATACCTTTGGCCTCTTCCTTCCAAATGATATCAGTATGCTCCTTAATTGACTCTCTATGAACTTCGAATTCTCATCAAGGTGTGTAGCGACACTATTACACTTCGCCAGCCAGATAGCGATCAAGTTCTCTGCCACCGTATCCGAAGTAGTAATCGCATCTTCTACATGTTCATCGTCTTCGTCATAAATAAGAATATCCAGTAAAGTATTCCTAGCTTCCAAAGCCAATCCCTTTTCCTCTCCAAGATGACTCAATACTGGTATGCATAATTTATCCCACCATTGTAACATTCTGCCACCACCTTTTATCGAGGTTCGAAGCTTTCGCAATATGGATAAGAAGGGGGCATAGCGGGCAGGATGGTCACAGACATCCCTTTCGTAAATAGAGAGCAATTCCTCCTGAACCTTGGAGGCGTCGGATTCATCGTGGGTGGGATTCTTCTCCAGGTAGGTATGGATAATCCGCACAAGGTCGTCTGGAAGTGGTAATCGGGTAGAAGTCGTTACTGACGTTTTGATCGCTTTCGTTAGGTCCTTGAGTGAACTGGATTAGAGACATTGTTAGTCGGGGACATATGACAACGAACATGAGAGCACCATACCCGGAAGACATGTTGTCTTCTTCATTGATAGCTCTTGCAAATAATGCTCTTCTTGGATGCTTTACCAAGCCTTTCTCTCATGCCTCTAAGCTGTTCTAAGGTGTGGGGTCCTGATCCTATATCTCTCTATGTTTTCTTTTCCTTTCGAATCCGTCCGATCAGCCAATCTGTGTGTTTCAATTCCTTATCATATCGTGTTATCGGGGAAAAGGCGCCGTCTACCATCTCCTCGCTTGGTACGCTGGGAATAGTCTCATTGAAAGAAATCTAGAAATAAATTCCGGTATGCAACAAGGTATCGTAGATCATCTGCAGGTATTCATGTTGGGAAAAAGTGGTGCGGAATCTGGTCAATCTTTGTTGCTGACGTTGGAAAGAAAATGTCCCTCAAGCACATACATGATTCACAAGGGTTCACCTCCGCCTTGCAGGAGCTTTCATCCTTGTCCGTTTATTTTCTTTTTTTTTCTTGGTTGGAACTTTATATGGGGAAGGCTAATTCATGTGTTCTGATAAGAGGGAGAAGCGAAAGGCGGCTGCATTATTCCTATCGCGGAATCAGCTGATGGGACATTTTGCCATTCAAATATGACATGAGAGATCAACGACGGCAATTACGCGATCTTTGGTCTCCCGCTCAGTGGATTAGATGCCACGACGAAGAGTCCGGGTTATCCTCTCCAAACGTCATGGAAGACAAGTTGTGGCGAGCACCTAGCACGCCTCGCAGATAGACACTCAGGATCTCGGAAGGGGGTAAAAACGTTGGATACTAGATATGAGATACGAGATACGAGATACGTTTTCACATCTACTACTGAACCCCTATGTTCCAAACGTCTCGTTACTTCATAAACACACGCAACTCACTAACTTCCAAGTATGATGTCACCCCCCAAAATACTGAAACCCACAGACACCACAACGTCAGAGCACCCCCTTCACCCCTCAGTTGCAAGAAAGAAGCAAGTGGAGTGGATGACGGGAGCAGGACAACCTACATACATATATCAGGTATGTGGGTTTTCCCGTCGCGCCTTGGCATAAACACTAAGTATGCATTGGTTGCGGTAGTTAGATATAAGTTATAACCTAGCGAATTCTCAATGTCTGTATGCGTTGCTGGGTTGTTGTAAGAAGCATCTGTATGTTCTCATTCCCTCTCATGGTGACCCTCAAAATAGAGTCCACCATGATGCACTCATCTCTTGTTGTTCTTGCTTACAGTGCCAATATTCTAATTCAATCGTAATTAAAGAATTCTCTACCATGTCAATCTTTTATACCACGGTTTAAAGTGCATTGGTATTCATTTATTCGCGCTTCTATACGCGCTTCTTCTTCGGAAACTCGCGTGAACCTCTCTCCTCTACTTCTTTCACTCTTGTACCCTCTTTCCTCTCACGATTTCATCTTCAACCTCATTCTCGGCCCTATCTCTAAATCAAATGCTCGTCAAACCAAGTCACGGCCTGCAAGAAAGCCTGTTCCTTGGCATATTTCTCTATCTTCTTGCTCAAATCGCATCTAACCGCGAAACCATGGACAGTTCCACTGAACAAATTGACTTGATAAGTAGCACCAATCTCCTTGAGGATTTCTTCTGATTTGTGACGTTTTTCGGCTGGGAAAATTTCGTCGGTTTCAGCGGCTGAGATGGAGAAGGGTCCCTTGATTGCGCGAAGTTCATCTTCGTCGACGAAACTTGGGAGAGTGTCAGTTTGTTACTCGAGGTTGGGGTTGGACGTAGAGTGTTTTCGGGGATTGGAGGAGTGGGAAGAAGGAAATGAAATGAAAAACGTACGAAGGATGAGCAACATATCCCACATCAATACCCTTTCCTTCAGCCATAAATCGAGCGACGTATTTAGCACCAAAACAGTATCCGACAGCTCCAATCTTGGTGTATCCCTTAGACTTCAAGAATTCAATGGCCTTTTGAACGATAGGATCAACATGTGTAAATGTATGTGGGTTGTTTCCATCAGAACCCTTGGTTAACCATTGCATGAAGTCGAGACTTTCAGGACGATTAAGAGAGATTGCATCGCCGTTAAAGAGATCGGGGACGATGGTGTAGTAACCGTTGGCGGCAAACTGATCAGCCATCAACTGGGAGTTTTGCCCTATTTGAAGGAATATTGATTAGTTGCTTTGCAATTGAAATCGTTGTGAATGATGGAGGAAAGCCATACAGATACCGATAACATCTGGAAGATAAAGAATGGCAGTATCCTTGTGAACCTTTTCTGTAGGCTCAGCAATATACGTCTCAATGGTATCAGCAATCTTGATGGTAGATCCAGTTGGAGCACCCCTAAGACACGATTTCCATCATCAGCTTCACATCCACAGACTCCCTCACCAAGAGAATTAACACTTACTCGTGCTTCACACCTAGAGTACAACATCTTTGAGGTGGGTTGGAAGCCATTTTTCAATGTGTGTTGAGGTTTAAAAGGTAGATGGGTGTTGGAGTTTTGATGCAAGAGGATAAAAGAAACCAACGAGATTGCGGATCCCAAACACGATAGCAACAATCGGTACTTATAACAAAAAGATTACGCAGGCACACATAGATCTGGAATCACCAAATCTACCCCTCCACCTCCACTAGGTCGCATGCTGGGTAGAGAGTGGAGCCGACGGGGCCATTGATTGCAAATGTTGTCAAATTCACACTTGATGACTAGAAAGGAAGGTTAAATCCGTGATCCTAACTCCATCGCAATGGTGTAATCCCGAAGAAAGCTCGTCGGAGTAAAGGATTGCGAGGTTCGCTTTTCGCAGTGGATGCTTTTATAGGAAAGTCGCTGCGGAAGATGGTGGTTGAGACGGGAAGAAGATCTGTCACGAGATGAGATGGGAAAACACTGTTACTGTAAATCGGAATAATATTTTCAGAAGATATATAATAAATTAGATCCAGTAGAAATATATGGAAAATTACAAGCATTTTGATTTCAATGTCTAATTCAAAATACAAAGAATGCACCATTGTCTTTTTGGCATGCCGTTTTTGGGTTCACCGCGTGCCAAGGCAGTACCGGCAAATAGGGAATGATGGGATTGATGACGATGATGTATGAGCAGACGAAGACGGCGGTGGAAAAAACGAGAAAGTCGCGTTACTAGGGTGCGTATGGATCCGTCATCTAAATCGAGACATGTCATGACTAGTGAGCATGCACGTGTGAACGAATCAATGACTAAAGTCGTGAAACGGAAACCACCCACGAAAAGAACGATGGCTCGCGCTTAATTGTGCTTATCGCGTCAAACGAATCCCGATAATATTTCCCGCGCTTAATTTTATCTGATACTTGCGATTTCCATCGAAGAGCTTCAAATCCCAATTCCACAGCAAAAATGGCAGCACCCCTTGCGGCCGTCGCTCGAGCGCCCAAAATGGGTCGCAAAGAAGTATTTCTGTACGATCCCCCCTCGCCATCCTGCTTCTTGCCATCTGGAAGCTAACCCCTCTTCTCACTACAGTCCCAATTTCACAATAACCCTTCTCCGCACTCCGAATTCACCACCCTCGTTCGCTTCCTTTATCGTACCCCTCAATTTGAACAAGTTGGATTTAAGAGATTATTTATGGAATGCCTATGGAATCGAGGTTCGAGGAGTACGAAGCTACATCCAAGCGCAAAAATTGAGGGAAGGAAAACCAGGAGCGAAAATGCCAACGCCGAGGAAATGGTTCAGACCGAGGAGTATCAAGAGGATGATGGTGGAGATGGACAGACCGTTTGTGTGGCCTGAAGCACCCAAGGACTTCTCCGAGTATGTTCTATTTTCGATTTCGGGGCATTTCTATATCTTTGGCGGGGAAGTGATTGGTGTAGTGGGGGGAAAGTCGCGGGGATGATTGTTCGAAAGATATTATCAGAATGGGAGTTTGGAATATGCAAAGGCTAACCATGCGGTGCTTATAGATGGGATCAAGAGGGAGTCAAGAAACGTCAAGAATACGAACAAGAGCTACAAGCAGGCCAATATCCAGATGCCAAACAAAAGCCCAGCAAAGAACGTTTGTCAATCGCAGAGCAAGCAAGAAAAATTTTGCAAGGAAAAGAGAAATGGGCACCTACGAGAGATACCTGGATGAACGTAGGCGAGGAAGTTGAGGTTGAGACGGATGTGACGGTTCCCCGTATTAGAAGACGGGAATAGATAAAGATTTGGAGGAAGTGTAAGCATTGAACTTTGGAAGAGCATGTATATTGCAAAATACATTGTATGAATAATTCATTGAATGGAGTATATGAATATAAGAACAAAAAAATATGTATACACCAGCCCAATTCTGGCACTTTTCGCTCAGGGTCTCTTTCAGCCACACGACTTTTTACTGTTTCCCATCCGCAATTATGTCGATATCCTTGGGGCCAATATCCTATAAATTGATAGGAGTGTTCGCTGGTGGTGCTCTAGCTGATCAGAATTTGGCCGGCTGCTTCACTCAAATCGTCTAATTTGTACTTTGACGAATTGACATCATTCACGCACTTCCCCGCCAATATCAATCCAAACACGTTTTCAAATTCAACAATTGATACCCCTCTCCCTTCACTCCCCGTTACTCTTCTCGTCCTCCCTAACCTCTCGATCCTTCGCTTTCAATACCTCATCCGCTCTTTCATCATCATCAACAACATCATCACCGCCTTCCTCACCAACCCAAGCCCTCTCATCCTGAAACTTCAAAACTTCATTTCCCCACCCCCACCACCCAGCCGTGAGATTCCTCGCAAAGATTTCTAAACCCCTATACTCTTCATCGCCAGCCCGTAACCCCAATAACTGTCTGAATAGAAACTTCAAGTTAGGTTTCCGTGAGTGTAAATCTGGAACTCCAATTATGATTCTTCGTTTTATGGGAAGATTTGAGTTTCTAGATTGAAATGGGTTGGGCGAGGGCGAGGGTAAATGTTGATTTGATCCCTCGAGGTCGTATTCTTCTTTCATATCCAATTTCCCATTTCCAAGGGACTTCTTGAGTTCTGAGTCTCCTTCTCCTCCAATACTCTCTTTCTCGCCCTTCTTCCGTCCCACAAGTAAAATCTCCCATGGTTTCCTCCACGTGCCTGAAATATTACTTATCGGCTCACCACTCGATGTAACTTTAAGCCAAATCCATTCTTCTACCAATTTAAGACCCCAGTGATCAAACACCCCTCCTTCGTCCAATAGCATGGAGCGGAAAGCGGGTTTGTTTGTTATCCATATTCCAACGTAGCCAATGTGTTCTACCCGATGGCATGGTAAGCTGTATTTGGTGAGAATGTTTAGCTTGGAACTTTAAAAGAGGGTATTTTTAATAATTGGGTACAAGAATGGAGCTATGTATTGAGAAAAACAACATGTAGACCTATAACGCGATCGGAGGAGATGAAATTCGAAACTGGCATATACAAAGCCAAGGATGAGCTCTGAGAGAAGAACAAGAAACTATAAACTTACCATCTCAACAAACTCTCTATCCCTCCAGATCCCGAGGCAGTAGCATAGGCATCTTTCCGTAAAGCAGACCGATTAGGCCAAGGTGGATCGGCAATTACCACATGAAATTTTGGAAATTCTTCATCATGCATTTCCAGATTAGAAGAGAGGTTAGTTTCAGGTATATTGCCATATATCATTACAGATTTAGGTGGCATGGTCCCCGAAACTCCACCAATCTCAACGGGTTTTGGAAGATAGGAGACGTTTTCAACTTTGATGACGGTTTGCTGAGACTTCTCTGCTTCTTCTGGAGCTGATTTCCTCTTCCTTTTGGGTTCCTCTGAATGTTGAGAATGTTAGTAAATTTCCAAGCGAATCTTGAATTTATCCGATTCCATAGCCATCCGAAACTAAAATAAATAAACCAAAAACAGAAGATTACATAAACAAAATTCGAGTGAACTAACCATCTCCCCAAATCCTTTCTAAACAAACTCTCCCCTCCCATCTCTCATCCCCCATCATCTCATCAAGCGCAAGCTGAACATGACGCTCCAGCATCAATTCTTCGATCCTTTTCTCCGGTGCATTTCTAAGAGCTTTAGCAGATTTGGGCTCAAGTGATGGATATGGTGTTTCTATTGGTTTACAAGATATCAACCTCTTCGCAGTCTTCAGACGCGTAGTGTGCTGTTCGGAGGATAGTGATTGAGCATCTTCGATTGACCGTGGGATGTCAATCAAGGTGACAGTCTTGCTAGAATTTTGATAGAGAATATGTGGTGGGAGGTCGGATGTTTGATTACTTGGAGCTGTCGACTTGGCCATATTCCTACGTAATTTTTCCCATGTATGTCACTCCTTCATAGATGTGAAGAGTGCCTCACGTGATCAGATATCAACTTACCATTCGCGAGATTCGCATGTGGTTTCAATCAGTTACAACATCATGATGCCACCACGACCTTGGGTTGTATTCTGGAAGGCTTAAAGCTACAGACATTGAATTACTACGTTTTAAAGTTTGATATAAGGGTTCAATGTTAAGGCATAGAAGATAACAGGTTCTGTTGTGGGAAGTGTATTGAGTTTATCTAAAAGGGTAATAATTTAAGACAACCTTTTATACCGCATTCGGTTAATATAAAGTGGATGCAATTACCCTCTAGTCATCCCTGCCTTTTCGTTCCCCACATTGGAGCTCTGCCGATCATCCCAATCTCGAAATAGCCTTGAACACTATCAGTATGGCTATTGGGTAATTCCAACGAGCTAAATTGGCAGGGCTCAAGTGAATTTCGAAGTTTAGATTCTACGGATTAAGGGTCTCTAGTCATGTAGGTATGTGCATAAGGCCAGAAGTGACCCTGTACAGCGGGATATTTTGTGTTGTTATTCAGGTATACTTGTAACTTCAACAGGTCACTTTTGAGGCATCTGAAGAGCCATTGTCTTCTGGTTTTCTACTCATTGAATGAGTCAGTCTTCTAAGCGTCAACCTTCCATTTCAACAATCAAAAGGGTACGGGTAATGTATTCAGAGTCACATAATTATTGTCAGGTGATGAGAAAGTCGACTCGACTTGTCGATTCGGCGAAGAGAACGATGATCTATATAAGAGAATGGGATTTCATTATAATATAGCGCTTCGTGCTCAAGACAATCATTAGTTTTATGTCATAGTTACGAGAATTACAACCAGTTACAATCATTTCGAATTCCCACTTGAAGTTTAGTCTAAACCACCTCGAGAGATCTCTAAACACTTCCACGTGTCCCTAGAGCTCTTATAAAAACTAACAAGATTGAGTTTATAAAGTATCACATATAATAATAGTATATTATAAGAGTAAAATACAATTAGATAAAAGAATAATAATAAGATTATAGAAATGAGTTCGTCGTTCTTCTTTCAAAATAAACTGTCAGGGAGCGATCACCTGATTGGGTATATATAGTAGATCCACTATTCCAGAAGCATCTGGAATACTCCACGCTTTTGTGGGTTAGTGGGAAAGTGGATCACTCCTGACAATTTTCCCCGAAATCAAATTCAAAAACAATCTATATTTCAAATTGAAAAAGTTGTTTTATAAATTAAAACAAACTTCAAAAGTTTGATAAACAATTATACAAAGATTCTTCAAAGATTTAAAATTTGAAAAATCTATAATCAATTTTAATCTTTTTATTAAAAAAGAAACATATATTTTATTATATATAGATAATTTATTAATAATAGGGAATTATATTAATATAAATTTAATAAAAATTACAATCAAAAATTGCTAGAAATATAAAGATTTAAAAGATATTAATATATTTTTAAATATTCAAATAAAATAGAATTAAAAAAATTAATTATTTAAAATATATTAATTAAATTATATAAAAAAGATTCTATATAGATTTGAAATTGAGTTTATTAATATTAAGGTTTTACTTTTCTTTTTTAATATTATTATATAAAATATAATTGAAAGTGATTTATTATATAAAAATAATAAAACTTTTTATTTTTAAATTATTAATAATATTATTTATTTTTCAAATTATATCCAATTAGATATAATATATATTATAAAATAATTAATTTATATTATACAAATATTAAAGGAAAATCATTTGATATTTGTAAAACATTTGCTCCAATATTTTATAAATACATTTCCAATTAATATAATTTATTTAAATAAACTTAATATATTGTAATACAAATATTGAATCTATATAAATTCTATTTAAGAATCTTTAAAAAATAAAAAATCAATATAGTGTGAGAGTGAAAACATATAACTTCAAGGTCACATACTACCAACATTTAATATTTATAGCTTCACTTCTATAGATCTAAGAATATTATCGATTTTCCTACTTTCCAAAATTATTTCTTAAAGAATTAAATAATCATTTCATATTATTTCTCTTATTTTATTATTACAATATTGTGATGATATGCCTTAAAGAGCTGAATAAATAGGTTTATTTTTATCCTTAGAATCTAAAGCTATAAAACTACAGCTCCCTGGGAAGCTCTTTATATATAGATTTTTATACACTAATAGAATAACTCCAATTGTATTATTATTCGGTTCTTATATCACCTTTTTATTATAGTAAATTATCTAAATCTGATTGTATAATAACAGGCCTTTGATTTATTCATTATCCTATATAATTTATTTAGATATAAGTGATTCTGTAATACTATTCCTCCTTTTGGAAAAGCTTGCTTTCGAGCTTTATTATCTATATTATCTAAACTAAAAAGACTTTTTCTACTAATTCTGTTTTAATTTATCAATCAGGATTTAATAGAATAAATTGTAGTAATTGTTTTAAACATTTTATTAGAAATTGATTAATTAATCACTTTCATTTAATCAAATACGTTAATCAACCTAATTAACCTAATTAACCTAATCGACCTAATCGACCAGATTAATTGAATTGACCATTTGAAAACTAGGATTTATTATATTCAATTAATCTAATTAACCTAAAATAATTAAAATAAATAGAATAAAATTAAAAAAAGATTCTTTTAGATTTTTCTCTTTTATTTAACAAATTTAAAATGAATTTGAGGTTAGAAATGTTTCTTTATCTTTTTATTTTATAAACGAATTGTTGTCTATATAATCATAATCATTTTCCCTATTTTTATAAAACTTTATTTAATTAAGGAATTGAATTGAAGAGTTAGATTTCATAGGGTTTTTCTAATAGAAATCTTACAAAAAATTAAAAAATGTTTTAAAATCTAATATAAAATATTAAATAAGATTAATATTACTATTAAATTATAAGACTCTATATAATAGATTTCTATAATTGAAAAAGTATATTTAAGATTTAAAACTAATTATATAAAGTATATTGTAATAATTTGTTTTATATACAAATATTATAATTTCTAATAACTTTTTTAACTATTATTTTTATTTGTAAAAAGTAATTGATTTCCTATATTTTTACAAATATTCTTGTAATTCCTTAATATCCATATACCAGCAATCTATATTATTCCATTACAAATTTCTTAATTATTTGATTTAGAATATATACTTTCCTATAAAAATATATAATATCGTTTTTTATAATAAATCCTGATTCTATTGTTTTATATATACAAATAATTATAATATTCTTGTTATAATATAATTAGATTTATTTCCTAAAATAATTATCTTCCAACAAATATATTGTTACAAACTATAATATATTATAAATCAATAATTCGCCATCTTTCTTAAATATAATATATAATTTATATATTTTGTTTTCTTGATATTCTAATTTTCGATTAAAAGTATTAGCTTTAATATTTTCTAATCCTTTAATATATAAAATTTTAAAATTATAGTTGGTTATAATCTTCAATTATCTAACTTATTATTTATTTAATTATTTTATTATAATAAAATAAATTAAGTTCTTATAATCTATATACATTTATATTATATATTTCAATCCTTTTAAATATACTCACTATTCTTTAAATATATTGACTATTATTAATAATTCTTTGTTTATTTAACTTTTGAATATTAATTTTATAGTCCTTTAATGTAAGCTTAGGTTTTTTTGTTTGTTGCTGAAGTTTATTATGTTATATAATGAAATGCTAAAGATTCAGATTCTCTAGGGTGCTATCACAAAAACGGCGTTTTCTCGAAGTCTTGATTATAGTCGTTGTTATATGTAATGCTAGATAAGAATTCTGGGGATAGAGAAAGAAGGAAAATGGAAAAAGGGTTGAATAAAAAGGAATAATTGCAAAATGTATTAATTGAGGTGAATAAATGCTAAAAAAAAGAAAAATGGGATGGCCATAGTTTAAATAACTTGAGGATAGTCAAATAGCTATAAGAACTGAGAGACATTTTTGGCTCACTCTTAATTAGAATAATGGTATTGAAAATGGAATACCGTGATGAATGATAGCCCTGTCGATTATTGGAAAGGTGGAGGTTTGCGCTAGTGCAAATGATCAATGTCCTTAGTGCATACTGAGACTGCGTAAAACAGCAACAAAGCCTATCGAATGTAGCGGCCGAAACACTTCGAACTCGCTTTGTTATATAATCTTTGTTGCGGTGCAGACACCTCCGTAACATTCAGTAATTTGATTATCAAGTTTATCGTCGGGTCTGCTTATATGGATGGATAACACTCTCTTATTCTTTTCAGATTAGATATATTGCTCGAGATAATCGGAATAAGATATCATCAATATTTCTGCGATCTCCAGTCAACGAGGGAGAGTTATCGGATCCGTTTAGACGAATATATTTATCTGTTCACTCCGAGCCTACTAACAAGACTTTGGAAAGCACAAATAATAGCCTAAGCTAGAGCGCATGAATTGCTCGATAGCCATTATTCCTTGTTTTCTGAGAGTTTAATAACATTGCCGTTGTCAAAATCTGATAGTAAGTCACTCCCGCTGTTATCTGCCGTGTACTTTGAGCGATATTTGCATATATTCAATAGTGTCTGGGCATAAGAAACCGCATGTTACTTTTACTGTTGGTTGTTTACTCAATACTCTACTTAATACCTACCCGACGTGACATTTATGGCATGGGGTTAGATTCCCAACATCTGTTGGGGAATTCTGGTTCGGAAACATCCCTGTTGGCGAGCAAGGTGGAAGTCTTTATAAAACTCTCACACACATGTTGAAAATCTGTGAACTAAGTCTGGACTCAAGAGTAAATTCACTTTGGAGGTCGAAGGTGTTGACATAGTCGATAGCTCTTAGTGCTCTTGTGGTTTATTTATAAATACCGCATTGTTGTCTGTTCCGAAGTGAGATCTCTAAACCACCAACATTACCCGTTCTTGTAATCCCGCTCAGGTTCACTGTACTCCGATAGTACTTTGGTGGTCACATTACCCTTTTCTAAACCTGTTTGCTCTTTGCAAACCCAGCTTTAAATCTATCATTTTCCCTCATTGTTTACTGTCAATCTCACATTCTCAGTTTGTCTTTAGTTTGTTTTTACCAACAGTAGCTGTTAGTATAATCATCAACGCTACTGTCGAAAAAATCATACGACAACGTACTATCCAGCAAGTAGATAACCAGGATCATCAGCGAGATAACGCGTAGAATCTCCATAGATCAAGCACAGATGCAAAGTCATCTCTTAAATCCTTAACAAAGGGACTCTTGCTACAACTTATGGTTCCAAGATCTGAATAAGACAAGCTTTATATAGATATATGTACGTAGCTAGAGTCCGGGGATGAATATTCTGTATTAGTAATTAGGGAATGATTCTACAATCACATTCAGTCTCACAAGTGAACATAAAACCAGCTGTTAGAATCCCAAGCTCAGGTTATTCTATATAGAAACCTTGAACATGGATTATGAATGAGAACTTTAAACACCGTAACTAATCGTCGTATATTTCCGAATTCTGCTGAATTTCGATTATGGCTTGTGAGGCTTAATGGCGGATGGAGTTGAGGCTGCTATATTAAGTGTCGCTATTGGTGAAGATTGTGTTTTATGCGCCGTATCATTTACGATAGATGGGGTGTTACCGTCGTTTGGGTTCTGGCGTATTGATGTGCTTTTATATCCTTTTAGGCTTTGCAATGGTAACGTGGGAGTATAACAACGTTCTGCTGCCAACCCAACGGGTACCCTCAGTATCAGAATGTCCAGAAATGGGAAAATCGAGTCGGTTTTCGCTCGCAGGTAGAATCTCATGGACAAATTGCATGTTTCTTTATTCATAGCAGATAGTTCATAGATTCAAACAGATAAATTTGCCGTTTTATCTACATTTCAAGCTTAACTTCCAAGTACTTCTATCTCTTCAGCAACAACAACCCTAACATCTTTCCATCTCTATAAATCCCTCCTCCCAACTCCATCCCCCCTCCTCACAACACCTTATAAACCCCCTTAAAATCCATGGCCCCAGACTCCCTATGCATCTCCTCAGCCTCCCCCCTCATCGCCATCAACGGAAAAATTTCACTCCCACTAACCACAAAACTCTTCCCCCTCGCCATCCCCCTCTTAGCCTGCATATCCGGCCCCAACGCCAGCCCAATCGCTGGCGTATCCCACTTTGCCAACGTGCTCTCAAAAACACTTAACGCCTCAACCCACTCTGGTTCCTCGCCCCAAACTCCCGGTAACCCCATACTAACCCTCGCATCCAACGTTCCTATCCATACCGAATCAATATGCTCCCCGCATTCGGCGAGGATGGCATCGAGATTGTGGATTCCGGCCAGTGATTCGATTTGGATTAGTATGGCGGCTTGGTTGTTGACGTTTTCCCAGATGGTGAGGGAGGGGTTGAGGAGGGTGTCGGAGATACCGCCGAGGAGGCGTGCTGGGGGGGCGGAACGGGTATCGTTGCGGATGCGCCCGAATTTAGAGGCGGAGTTGATTTCTTTTGCTTGGGCGACGGTTTCGACTTGTGGAACCATGATGGAGGCTCCGGCGTCGAGGGCATAACCGATTGCGGCGTGGGAGTGGTCAGGGATACTGGGGTATCGTTAGTAGGGCTTCTGCGTGGATGTTTGAAATGTCAGATGGGCTTACCGAACAAGAGCCATGCTCTTCCCCTCGCTCATAAATTGAACATCATGAACCATCTAAGTCCCATTGTCACCCATCAAATTTCCTTGGAACTGTTCCGCTCACCCCATATCCCCTCTATCAAAATCACGCAAACTCACCTGCGTCATGATCTCCACCCCCATAGCTGCATGTTCCCAATCAATCCAATCAACATCAAACCCCCCAACTGCGCGGCCAACTTCGCAATCGGCGGACTCGATAATCCGCAAAAGACGCCTATTAACGGAGGGATTTTCCATCATGTGCATCACGAAGAGCATCACGTGCGCGATGGGGTTGGAGGAGTGAGGGGGCTCGGTAGGCTAGGAGGCCTTGTGAAGAGGACTGCTTGGAGTGACCGTTTGCTAGGATGGCGTTCATATTTTCTGTGCATTGGTGGTAGTAACTGGCTTTGAAGGATTGATTATATATTGCAAGGGATTATATTGAGCGAAGGAAAAGAGGAAAAGAAGAGAGTAAATATTGGAATTGGGGAGGGGGGAAAGAACATATTGTTAGACGTCTATATACAGATTCTCCTCACCCCACTCTTATCGCCTCTCCTATCTAAACAGTTACGAACCTGTATATCCTGCAGCGGCGACTTTCAAATCTGTAATCAGTTACATATCCAATAATGCGTATAACTTGGGTGATTCCAACACAAGTGCTGACCGAGATGGATTGGGTAATAAGTGGGTTCTTATAAACATATATAAGCATAAAGCCAACGAAAGTATAGCCTCAATAAACCGTTTCCAGCGATTTAGGGATTGAAGATCCGGTCATCCGGCTTACTTATGCAAACACATCCGGACGCTGTACAACACCGCACTATCATTCATGCCCATCACAGCTTATGATATGAACCTGGGTATGTAAGAACCTAAATTTCTTGCTCCAGTGTTGACATTCCGCTTGCTATCACAGAGTAAATACGATTTTAAATTTAACTTCATCATCATAACAATTAATTGTTAAGGTCCCAAAGTTTAGCAAAATACGAGTAACTACTAACACTCGTGGTTTGGTTGTCGAGTCGAGCCCACAGTAAGGAATTACTCAGACTACTACCAGAACTGCCTCTCCAGCTCCAACCAGTACACTGCCATCCTTGCTGACTGCCTCATCAATGACATCCCCCACTACCTCGCCAGTCTCATCATCGACCCTCTGGCCCGCAAACGTGATATCATTCCTCACGTCCACCCCAACTCCAGTTAACCTCTTCACCTTCGAATCCTGCAGCACCGCTGGTAACTTTACACCTATATATGGCCTCTCTTTACTCTCCTGGGTTGAATTCCACATTGCTAGATTAACTATTGCCACTGATGTCAAATTCTTTGAAGTCGCATCATAAACCCCATACGCTGTAAAATCCGTCTCATTAACCAGAACAGAAACTTGCTTATTTCCTCCCGCAAAAGCCGTAGCTGTAAAAAGATTGCCATAATATAGAGGTTTGACATTACGCATTGTAGAGTTGTAAGTTACTGGCTGCCAGGCACTATATCGGTAAGGAGTACCCTGATGGTAATACATGCGCTGAATTTGGAGAGCGCCGGCAACGTACAAAGTATAGTCGACAGACCAAAGAGCAGCGGCATAGACGTCTGAAACGTTCGGAGCGCCTTGACAGGATATGGAATTGGTTTCTCCTAGAACGTAAGGGATTCCGACAGAAGCGGTGTAATTTCCAATAACTTCATGATAATACATTAAGGACGTCATACGATAGTGATTTAGGAGGTTGCCGGCGATTGTAGCGGAGCCAACGGCACCGGCACAGTTAGAACCCATATACTGTAGAGCGCGTTAGTTATCAGGATGCTGCATGGCTTCTTCGAAAATTTGTATAACATACATCATGGTCGGCGACGGATTTGAGTTTTCCTGTACTGGCCATTCCAAGCGCAACCGCATTGCCAGCATTCCAGAAGGGAGTTACATTATAACCCAGATGGCGCGGCGCTTCAAATGCACAACCCTGAAACAAAGGCTCAAGTGGAGAGTTTAATGGTGATTTGATAATTTGATCGGTAATTGCGGCGGCAAACTGTCTCCATTGATCTACATAGCTAATAATGGTCCAGTTACATGGACGACGACTACTGCAAGGCCAGCCTAGCATTTTTGTCAGACCCATCATCTTCAGTCAAGAAAACGTCTACTTGTACATACCATCAACTTCATTCCCAATCTCAAACGCATACAGACTATCCCCAAGACTTTGAAATGCATTGTTTGCCTCCAGTACTGTTTGTTGTAGACCTGTATCTCCGTCTTGGAAGTTCAATCCATAGATGAATTGTGTTCCATCGGGCCATGTCTGAAATGACTCAATCCAAGTAGGACCAATAGTCAATGCACTGGGTTGGTCAGGACTTCCTGGAGAGAATTTGGTAATCAAGGCCTGTGATTGGTTTGCAACAAAGACTGCGCGATTTTGGGTCGTGCCACCAGCGCGAATAATGGGGTATGCGCCAGAGATGTCGTAAAGATGTTGCATTAGCTGTTGGGAGTAGTGATTGGGGGCGCTACAGAGGCAAGAGTTATATGAGTAGGCAAGATCTGAGTAATCTTGTAGGGAAAAGCTTACGTTATGTTACCTCCATAGTCTAGCATATAAGAGAATTCAATGGAATAAGATTGGAAATTAGCATCTAAGATCGGTCGATTGCTTGGGGGAGCTGAGGGTACAGAGAGAGTACGTGTGTTATTGATCTGCGCGTTCTTTGGATGATACACACTTATGCTTTGAAGAGCTGGCATACGAGCGGAGCTAAGGCCATAAAGAAAGAACGCAAAGAGCAGAGTTTGCATGGTGGAACGTTTGGAGAAGACTTGTGTTGATTTCAAACATTCGCAAACAATGTTCTGAGCAACAATATACGCGTTGGGCTCTTATAAATATGATTGCAGAAACAACCTAAACATAACGAATCCCCTCTTGACCCCTCGTATGGTTTCAATTTCTCCGCGAATCAGAACAGATTCGGTTCAGCAGAGACCGAAGAACAAATAAACTTGAATTGAGAACTTGAAATGAAGAAATAATGAATGAATTTGGTTGCGAACTACAGCAGATCGACAAATGAGTGAACTCTACTGTCACGCTTCTACTGAGAGCGGGATTGATAAAGTGACCTTAAGGGAAAGAAAGAAGATACCATACCTGGGCAAGTTAGTGTAAATTCTTAAGACCCTTTATTAATTGTACAGTATGGCCACACCGCATTGCCCTTTAGGTGAGACAAATTCAAATATAGAATCATATAAGGATCTACCACCATACATCAGAGGAAAAACCATGGGTAAAATGGAGGAGGGCAAGAAACTCGCGCAGATTGCAGCCGAGCTGCAAATCCCCGATTCCACCATTCAAGATACCTTACGCAACGATCCATTACGCAGCCAAGGTATTTCTCAAAAACATACTGGTTGGCCAAAGAAACATTCCGATCGATTCAAATGAAGACTGATTAGATTTGTGCGAACTACGCCAAAGGCGTAGATGGCGAAGATTAGGAAGTATATGAACTCGAAAATTAGTAATGGAATGATCACCTGGATCTTGAATAAAGTAGGTATATGGCATTGGCGTTCTAAGAGGCGTCTATATCTTACCGATGATGTAGTAGGAAAAGGCTTGCTTGATGCCTTACTCGGAAAGATTGGACTATTCTAGATTCCTACAATTACAACTTTTCTGACGAGTGTTCAGCGGAACGCGGGGTAGGCGGGACTATAGAATGGGCATGGTGCCGACCCAAGCAAAAATGGAATAGAGAGATAGTTACCACCTATAAAAAGGGAAAGGATATCTCTATGATGGTTTGAGTCGCGATTTGGTATAAGAATGGTGAGGTTTTTAAATCGGATCTATATATATTAGAGAGGGATTGGGATTCAAAGAAGCATGGGTACACTGCGGACTCCTACCTCGACGTTCTCGATGACCAATTGCCCAGAATATGGGAACCTCAAAGCAAAGGTTCTAGAGATTCACCCTGAGCTTAAGGATCTAGGCAGCGGGAAGGAGGCTAGAGAGGCTTTAGAAAAAGCTTCAATTGAGGCCTGGGACTTTGTTGATAGTAATGTTATTAGGGCTTGTTTGGGTAGTATGTGTAAAGAGGAGGGATGCGGTAATTGCTGCTGAAGGATGGCACACAAAGTATTAATTTTGACCGAGGATTTGTAGAAATATAGAATTGGCCCTCATTAACTATATTTCCAAGTTTCATTCAAAAATAATTATATGGAACAATATGTGTAACAACCTGGGTCGTTACGGGGTTGTTAGGGTGGATTGTGGCCTGGAACTGCTGCCTCAGGAAGGGATCCACTTTTGTTTTGTCTTTCTATTCCCACTTCTGTAGTCTAAACCTTTCTTCTTTTCTCTTTAGTTTTAAATTCTAAGAAATGGAGAATAGCATTCAAGGCACTGTAGTAGAGCGCTCGTTTGGTCCATATTAGAGATGGCCGACGAGTCTTTCACCAACCTCACCACTCGCTCCCAACGGAGTGGTAAGAAGAATAGCTTTCAGCAAGGAACAGGTTCGAAAAGCGATACACAGGCTACGCCTGGAACTAGTCGCGCTACGACAAGCTTACCGGCGAAACTCAAATCTTCTCGAGACCGCGGTGCCCCACCAAGAGATACGAGTGCTCCGCCCGGAGAGGACCCGGGATCAACAAACCTCCATGATGTACTGATAGATGGAGGAGATACATCATACCAACCGTTGGAAGATGAAGCGGATCTCCCTCGCTCCATATCCTCCTTCTCCCCTACTCCCCACCAGAGCAAACGAAAGCTTACCACCTTTTCTTCAGAGATAGCGCATCAGAAACATGAACCTAACCCGATTACCCCTCTGCGAGATCGAGAGAATACAGATAGTATCATCGATCGGGGACGGAATACTTCGTAGAAAACTCTTATAGATTTGGAGAGATACGACCTCCTATGTTGGAGTGTGGATGCTGGACTTCTGGATAGATTGAACATACCTTGTTACACTGCTTCTGGTGGATTAAAACCCTCTGTTGTAGCAGATAACGCTGCTCCAAACCAAGAAAGGGCCGTTCCTGAGGGAGCTCAGGAATTCGAAAGAAGAAAAGTTCGTGAAAATACTCACGAACTTCCGAAACTCATGGTGTCAGCCAAGAAGTCCAGAGCCCGGAGACATCGAACCAAAAGCTCTCGCCACGACTCTTCCGACTCTGATGCCTCCTCTAGTGACGATTCGAGCAACGAATCATCTTCTGACAGCTCGTCAGAGGATGGCTCCCCTCGACCCTCCCCTTACCCTCGTCGCTCCTATAAACGCTCGAGTTACCCTTCTAGCTCTGACGATACCTCCTCCGATAGCGATTCTTCCCACCCCGTCCGACTGAAACGATCGATTGAGAAACACAAACGCTCCCACGGAGGTTCACACAAGAAGAAGGTTAACCGTCACCGTTCTAAGATCCCTGGGTTCCCAAAACTCAGCGATGGTATCAATCCCTCTCCCGATGCTTGGAGAGCCAATATTCGCCATCGTATCAAACATTACTGGGAATGCTTTGAGACTGAAGATGAAAAAATCGCGTTTGTTTGGGAAAATACCGAAGGAGCAGCCCAGGAACACCTCCCCCGCATAAATGTCAAGCCTAAATATGGAGGATGGAAGAGCTCGAAGGAGATGATTCGAGCCCTACTTCAACGCTTCAATGTGGCTACCCGTCGTGAAACCGCTCGCCGAAAATTCCGTCGACTCAAGCAGAAGGATTCTACTCCTTTTGTTGAGTTCAAGCAAGCTTTCCTGACCCTTGCTATTGAAGCCCGAATTCAAGAGTCAGAATGGAGAAACGAAATGAAAGAAAAGATCAACGCTCGCCTTCTCGATGCTATCGCCGCTGTGGAAGATAGCCGGAAGTTTCGTAAGTTTCATACCTTTTGCGTAGAGAAGAATTTCAAAGTTAGTGTAAGGCAACGATCTTGCTCCACTAGCCGCTCATTTTAACTAGTTAGCTTCCTTCGACCTATAATACTAAGCCTTACACGCAACTTACGATTGAAGTGGCGATGGAACGCCAAGGCCCTCACCCAATCAAGCAGCTTCCGATATTCTGATAATTATCGAAATAACGCCCCTGTTAGAAATGAGAACTTTGAACTTTTTGTCTCTTTCATGATATTAGCACTCTACAGGCTATGTCTCAAAGCTTCCTTCAGTAACATTTTAGGCCATTATGCTTCGGTTTCAATTGACTAACCACACCACACGATAATTATTCATATGTAAGCCTATCAGAGGCCTTGAATAGGGCTTAGATACAGTATCCAGGCTTAAATAATTGATTCGAATATGGTTGGAGGACTTAGTTAACAAGATACCCCATCATGACGTGTATTGGTAATACTCGGTACCGTTGCTTATATAATATAGCAGCTTCAAAAGAAAAGTTCTAAGTGGCTATACAGATGACATCGGGGAAGTTGCTACCCAAAATGGTTTGGAATGACAAAGTTACTACCCTGAAGAGCTTAAGTTATGGTGGATGTCTTCTGTGGGGGCTTGGCGTTGCACCGCGTTTGCAGACGCTCCAGAGGAGTATTGGGTGGGGTTGAGGGTTGATGGTGAAAAAATCAAGAGTGTAGATGGCAATGAGGAATGTAGATGTGAATTTTTGAGGGGAATGTGAAAAGTATAAATGGCCTTGAAGAGTTATGAAACAAGAGTGTTGAAAGTGTTGCGACTGAGGATTTTAGATAATCGGAAGTAGGATCATACTTGTAAATCTTTGTTATTGTGTGAACGAAGTGAATGACTTCAATTCAATTACCGCTGTAATAAAGCCCTAAGCGAATACGAAAGAGACTAGCTCTTTTAGTAAGCCTTTATAAGGCTTACTACTTTCAATACGTAGCTAGCTTTTTAGACAGAATACAATTAGACATACAGGACCTACGATATTCGTGGGTGCTACGTCTTCCGTATCCTTCTCGTACAAACAGTTATACATTTCTCAACCTATAAAATTCAAATGCTGTGTTTGGTATTGAATGTGTTCTTTTTTGGACTATAAATAGGAGATCCTGTATCGATTGTTCGTTGTTAGATATTTAGATATACAATTACATCAAAAATGCTTGCAGATGACCAAAGAACTTTACGATTTATCAGTAATAATATCTCATTGGATCTGTCTTCTCATACCTTCGATTATCAAAAGATTGTTTAAATTCATATTAAATGCCTGAACATAATTATAATTTGGTGATTGTGAGAAAGTGAAAGTTAGAAAGCAGAAGTAGTGCGAGAGGAGTGTAAAGATCAAAGAACTTAATGCGAGATAAACTTCATATTTTGCATTGTATTTTGGTGTATGTCCGTAAATGGTGGTATCTCATTTTCATAGGGATGCTTCGCATTCACCTATCCTGTGTTCCCACGGGAAGTTATGATACTCAAATACAGCATAGCTTCCTTTTCATACTAGGAAGTGAAGAAAGATTGTAAAAATCTCAATTCATTCCGAGATAATTGTCTCTCGAGATTATCTGTAGCAGGCAATAGTGTTTTTATAACATAACGTATAGGGAGCTTATACATATAAGAAGCTTGTGCATTTTGCCCTACTATCCTACCTATTAATTTTTATAATCATTTATAATAAACTATAAAAAAGCAATTACTAAAGTGTGTACCAAAAAGGATATATAAAAGGTAATATTTAATTAGAAAAGAAAAGAATTTAAATCGATTTGGATTATAGTATTCCATTTTCAAGTTCCAATTCAAATATTATATAATCGAATAACTGAATGGAAAACTAATGTAATAGTTTATAAAAAGGCTTAAATATTATTAAACACAAAAGAAAAGATTTTAGAATAATAAATTATATATTTTATTAATACTAGATATCCAATAACTTCTATATTGATTATAGAAATAGCTGAACAAATTTACTAGGAATATATTAAGCTTAATTTCTCCTTATATTCTCAATATATTTAACTATTTTCAATTAGTTACGAATAACTTTATCAATTCTTAAATCAATATTTTATATTAAAGAAAATATATTCTAAACAATTAAAATCAGTAAAACAATAAAGAACTATATATAATAAGATCTCTCAATAATTTAATATATTCTAATTACATTTTGCCAAACAGAAGTATAAATTTCAGAATATCTATAATATAAATAAAATAGGATTTGTAATAGGAATTATTCAATTTATATATATAATAATTAATTCTATTTAAAAATCTAATTAAAAAACTATATCTAAATAACAAAAATAAATAATTACAATTAAATATATCAATATTATTAATAAAACTTTCTTACTTATAATTATATTCAAAGTCAGAAACATTAATTCAAATTGAATACTACAAAAAATACTATTAAATTAAAAATTCTCAATAAATAATAATAATTGGATTTCAAACAATTATAGATTTAAATAATTACGGATTGTATTTGAATTTGAATTTCAACAAAAGTCTGGAAATAAATTACAATTATTTATTATAAATAATTATTTCAATTATATAATTAATAATATAATTAGTTTCTATATTGATAATAATATCAATCTTCTTATTTTATTTTTCTATTGCTTTCATTTATTTTAATTATTAAATATAGGGGTATTTGATTTAATAAAGAAATATTATATTTTTGAGATTGATTGATTTGTTTGTATTGGTATTATACAATTTCAATAAATAGAATGAATAACATTATATCAAATTATCTATAAAAAGGCTTTATCTATTGAGAATATATATAGTAAATAGAGAGATATTGGTTTAATCTTGTTTTATAATAATAAAATATTTAATCAGTTATCTATATCTTTCCAACCTCAATCTATTATTTCCTAACAATTAAGAAAGACCTTTCAGCTAGATTTCTTAATATTGAAAAGCTTTTCTTCTAATAAAACAAAACTTCGAAAAGCAAATTCAATATTTAATTTAGCTTTAATAAATAACAAGCCTATTATAAATTCAATTTATTGATATACAAAACAAATAATCCAACTATTTGAAAAATAGAATATCAAACTTATAATAATTCAAAAGAAATTTGAAAAATAAAAAGCGATATTTAATTAATAAAAGACTTATAAAAAGGGTAAAAGAATTAAATTACAAAGCTAATTTGTTTTCAGTATTATTGAAATATTGAAAATCGTTCAAAAAACTGAAAAAAGATCAATTACAAAAAAGCTATAAGAATAATTATATAAAAAGCCTATTAAAGAAATAAAAAAGAATAAGGAAAAGAAAGAGGTATTAAATAATTTCATTAATTCAGATTCTATTAGAAGCTGTATTATAGTCGATTTCAAATAGTTTTTGGTAGGGTGGTAGAGTAGAATACACAAACTCCCTATATGCACAAGCTCCCTATACATTATATTATACGAATTATTATTTTCCCAAGAGAAGAGAATGCGAAGGCTATTGTTATATTCCTAAACTCTTTTCTAACAGAGCTATTTATTGTTGACCCCTTTTCTTTGGCTTTTTGAATACTCCCTCTTCAATTACCTGAAATACTAAGATATCTGAAATAATATTTTCTGAATTAATACGATTAAATTGATTGTTAATTTTCTTTGAAGATACAGCATTATAGTTTATTTGTTTAAAAAGATTATGACTTTTTAATCTTTGTGAGAATCCAGATTCCCCTATTTCAGATTGTTATGAAACCTCAAAATTTAAATCAAAAGGTAAGTTATTGATAATGAAACAAATTCTTTTCAAATAGATTGATATTCAAATATCATAAATATTCTTAGTAAATTTATATACTATCCATTTCTTTTTATTATTTAATACTATAAAACTAAACTTATAAATTGGATAGCAATAGAAAATGGTTTTCCCCTTATCAATTATAAAGTAATGATTATAAATCCTTACGATTTGATGATTATACAAAATTGAAAATGTAAGTATTTTTCGATAAAGCTTTTTTTCTTGTTTTATAAATTTAAAGAATTCAATTGTCCCTTTTATTGTAAATGTTATATTATAAATATTTTATTGATTAATAATATTGAGAATTGTAATATTACATTTGATCTTGTATATAAGAAATGGGAAGTATATATAGTATATATTTATAAAGAGAAATAATTCTAAGAAACTGCTAATAAACGGCTAGATTTTTTTAAGCTAATCTTCAATAAATATAATTTGTTTGAATCTAATAATATAATTAGATTGCAAATGAGGCTTAATTAAAATAATAGAATTGTTTTAGTTTTTGTTGATATTTTTTATTAAAAGTATTAGATATTTTATATTATATATAGTTAAAGATTAAACAAATAAAATGATTAATTAAACAATATCTTAAATAATCTTAGCCTTATTCCTATCTTATATTATTTCATATATCTCTTCAAAAAGATTATCCCGAAACAATGAATTCTCTAGAACTATTTGATTAGCTTCAAAAAAAAATCCAATAAGTAATCTTGCTTGTATCCACAATACCCAAATCCGATTTATATATAAAATTGCTTTTAATCTCAAATAGGATTTTATATTATAGGTTTTGATATAGAGCACTTTTGGATTCCCTTGGCTTTTAATTATTAGGTGTAATAAAACTAAAATGTCGAGAAGCCAGCTTCGAATTGTTTATTATAAAAAGTTAAAGAAGATTTCTTTTTCATAAACAAATAATTTATATTATTATTTAATTCAAAGTATTTCTTTGATTAATAAAGTTCCTTTATTTAATATTCAAGTGGCTTGATCTCCTTTTTACTAATATCAATCACTGTATTATTGCAAATTGTATTCTTCATATGAGGTTGTGGAATTAATAATTATAATTGTTTTTCAAAAGGAATAATAGAAGGGATTATAGTTTTGATTTGTGATTGTTTTCGTTTTAATTGATAATTCTCAACCTACAAAAACTTAACATAAGTTAGTATTATAGTATATCAGAATGAAAACAATATACCTTGATACCAGAAGTATTGCTGGTTGGGGAAGGAAATGATTGCTTCGATTCAATATTCCTGTCTTTAGATACAATTTGTTCTTGAGGAAGTAACATTTTTTCAAGACATGTGCTCTTACAAGAGGATGACTGCTGTCTTGAATGTTGTTGCTCAGCCTCTTGCAGGTCTGGTTTTACTTTATTTGTGATCATATCGATTGGTAGATGAACACAGGTGGATGGAAGACTCAACGTGGTGGTGGATAGTCGAGAAACGGCCGCTATGGATGTCACTTATATTAGGCCAAAAAGGGACTGGTTAAAATTCCATCATTTGGGCTATCTGGCCATTTTGTAGAAGATCTCATTTCTGAAACAAGGAAACGAAGAATTGAATTTTGAAGTTAAGATTCTTGTACTAGTTATATTGTATGACTACTCCTGAACATTTATCAGCTAGAAAATCACGAATAAAAAGCTTGTGCAATTCAATAGAAATGAAACTAAAAATGCATCACTCTAGCGTATCTCTGTCTAAGGTTACACTGTGCCTACAATTCCCCGTTCTCCTCACTCTGTATCACATACTTCTTTTATTCCCAAATGGAGCTTTCCAAAAGTGATTAGGCTTGGAGGTGGGGCTCGATTGTTGGCGTTTATTTCTGGCTTTCTCCGGTATTATTGGAGCCACAGTATCACCAGCCTTATTTACCCCATGAATAAGCCACAACTACCTTAGTATGAAAGTGTACCTTTTGAAACGGAGGTTATATTTAATGAATCTCCACCTAAAGCTAGTTGGAAAAGTGCTTGGTAACGTAATCATCTCAGCACATGATCTGAGGGTTGCATCCCTTATCGCTTTTTCTCTCTTCTTAGGATAAAAGAGGGCAAATCCCTACACGAGTTCAAATAAGTTAGGTTTTTACCAATTCAACAATGGAGAAGTCCTCTATCACATCTCTTGACAATCTTCAACTCGAGCAGGAAGTCGTTTTAAGCATTTTAGTCTCTTTTCAAAATTTATGAGTCGTTACCTACGACACAGAACTACCTCAGCTTAGAAAGTGTAATTTATTTCTTGTGACGATTTTAATAACAATCGTGTTGGAGGGTAGTATTTTAAACTAATGATATGACAAGTATAGCCTGTCCAAATAAGTCTGTAGACGTATTCATATTAGATGATACATGTACCGACCAATCTACGAGAATGGAGGGTTATAAGTTCTAAAAAAAATGATCTCAAAAAGTGTGAGATGATGTGATGTAATCTTAATGCAGAGTGTTAATATGACGCTGGTGATGTTGTTTATGGTCTTTCTTGTTCAACTTTCATGAGCGTGCCGCCAAAGTGTTCCCTGAGCGTGTCGGGACATACAGCAGAGCGATTGATTGACAGCGGAATCAAAACATGCTTGATGTGGGTCCCATGCAAACGTCCACCTATACGAGCGTTGCCGTTTCCACCACCTCAATATATGTACACCTTAATCGTACGACCACAACACCAAAGGCCACATAAAGAGCTCTGTCGTTCCCTTTTGCATCAATGCTTGGTGTTGAAGTGAGAAAGTGGCAGATGTGTAATTGTATAAAAGCGAGCCAGTAATAGTATTATATTAGTATTTTTCAATATATTATTATTAAGCTTCCTTAAATTCATAACTTTTTGCTTTCCGAGTTTTCGAAATAACTTTTGCTTAAAGAAATATTTTTATTTCTTGTTTCTCTTTCATTATTATTATTAATTTTTTTTTTGTTAATAAATACTTATCAAATAATTATATATAATCAGAATTCTAAAGAGTTTTTTTTAGCTTTATAGATTTTTGAATTTTTGAATTATTTATTTTAATATCTCCTTATCTATGTAATTTGTAAATTAAAAAAAATGAAGATTCTTTTTTAATTTTCAAATAATATTAACAATTCCGTAAGAAATTATTTTATTTATAATAACTATAGTATATTTTTTTTAATATTATAATAAATATAAATATAATAATAAAGTTTTTTTCATCTTTTTTATTTTTATATTATAAAAATATATATTAGTTCTTTTAATTTTTTAAAAATAAAGTCTTCTTTATTATAACAATCACGAATTGTAATATTATACTATTAATAAATATCCTAATACTTTTTTTTATTTCATTTTACCTATTATTAGAGGTTTACCTCCTTAATATTTTTATCGCCCGTGAGGACCGAAGGTGTGTATATATATAAAAAATTCGATTTGGAAATTATTGGTTTAAAATGAATTGCGATTTTAGTTATTTGATTAATTATAAGTCTTTTATAATGTTTTTAGTATTGTAGTGTTGTGGTGTTGTAATTGAATTAATAATAAAATCTTTTGAATTAATTTATTTAAGTTAATATAAATTGAATGAAAAAAAAGGAAAAGTGGTAATTATATATAAAAAGTTAAAGGCTTTTAAATGATATAATTTTTATATTGTTAATTTCAAAATTAGGGTTTTTATAAAGGGTTGAAGTTGAAGTAGTATAAATATAATTATAGTTTATATAATTATTTAGAAAATGTTTATATTGAATATAAAGGGTTGAATATTAATAAAAATTATATTAGTAATATAGTTTTTGTAGTTTAATAATATGATTAATAATTCAATATAAAAATAATCTATTTTAATATATATAATATTTAATTTTAGAATTGAAATCGTAATTGAATTAAAATTGTAATTGAATTGAAATTATAATTGAATTAAAATTGCAATTGGATTTTTTTATATAAAGAATATATTAAATAAATTAATCTCGCTTATAAACTTTCAATATATATTCTTTTTTAAGTTTTTATAATTATAAATATAATTATTATTATTATTAATTTAAAAGGAGGTAAATCAACTTCATTTGCAAGCTTTTAATCCAATTATTATTCAAAATTGTATTTACGTTCTATTAACGCAAGGGGTCCGGGGGCTCGCAGGCCCCTAGTATTCAATAACCAATTATTTTCTAGAAACAATTCAAAAGCTTAGATTTATATATAACTATCTAACCTTTTAATATTTCCTTTCTATATAAATTATCAATATACAAAAGTAGAAGATAACAAAAATTTATATAAAAAAAGTTTTTATATATATATCATTTAAAAAACTAAATAATTATATATAGCAATTAGAATGAATTACTATATTATAATAACAAAATAAAAGAAATAGATTAAAATAAAACACTTCAATTTTGGAAATTAATTTGAAAGATGGAAAATTTGTTATTATCCTTAGATTTGTAGAAGAAAAGCTATAAATACTAGAAACTGATACCACGTGATATCCAGGTCACGTGGTTCGCTCACATTACACACAGGCGAATTTTACATATAAATTGAGTGATCCACTCGGTGATATGATCCGCTCGGTGATGAACCACGTTATTGGGACTGTGAATAAAGAACTATTTCAAGCTTTACAAAGTAGGAATGTGGTATTACTGTTTTGATAAAATCTTGGATGCACTAAGGTTAGTATGCACAAAATTCTTAGCGCGAAACAGTATGTCATAATCTATCATAATGACTCATACTCCACATATAAGTAAGAGTCTCTTTAGCTTGTTGCCCCTGCGTCTCGGTACCTCCCATTTCCTAACTATTAACTTTATTAGTCTATACGAGAGCTACAAGATTCTCCATTCCAGGGGTTCATGAGACGTATAGGACAGTCGAAATTCACTAATGTCTAAGGCTCGTTCGGATCGATTTCATTTTTATTTGAATATATATATATTTATATTTAATTTATAGAAACTAAAAGATATCAATATTACATTACATTATTATTCTTATTATAAAAACAATATTCAATACAATATATATAAAAAATATAAAAAATATAAAAAAATATATAATATATTTATTATTTTGAAATTATTGAACGTAATATTTTATTACATCTAATATTATATTCACTTCAAAAATATTTGAATAGTTTCAGCTATATATTAGATCTAATGTGTATTCAATTCAATATTCCATTCGGCAAATACAATATTAGACTAATATTTCTAATATATTGAGTCTAATGTCAAAAAAAATCGATCCGAACGAGCCCTAAGGCTTCTTCAATACTACTATTATTTGACGGATCGATTTTAGTAGCTATACATGCCAATACACGAAACAATCCAATATGAGTCTCTCATGACCCCTGCAAATACTAATTACAATTACAACGCTAACAATTCTGTTTCCTCTCGAGATATATAGGTGTAATAAGCTCATTGTAGTTGATTCACTTTGTATTCAATCGAGACAGTACACTTTAGGACTGAGATAAAAAGTTCATAACAGTTGTCTAAGCAATAAAAATGGGATTGGAAGCTCAATTCCTGTCGAGCAAGATCTCAGTAGCTTTGCAGGTCATATCGAAAGCCAGGAGCTCTAAATGGTTCATCATCACAGCCGTCAGCGTTGCGATATTTACGGTACGATCGATAGCTTCTGAACAAGCAGAAAAACGAAGCAAACAAAGGTCTAATTTTTTTTTAGGATACTTTCTTATACGGAGTTATTGTACCGGTCTTACCCTTCGCGCTCAGTGGAAGGGCAGGCATAGCAGCTGACAGAGGTATGGCTCTTAGGTTGCACGTCTACAATTGAAAGAACCATTCCGAAAGAGGAGCGAGAAGAACAACTGACTGATGCTGTTCTTCTAATTTAGTGCAATTCTGGACCTCCATTATGCTTGCAGCTTATAGCGCAGCCTTGGTGGTAGCTGCCCGTAAGTAAGCCCCTTTTTCTTTATCTAGCCCAACACTGACTCTTCTCACAGCAATCTCTGGATACATTGCCGATAACACGCGCTCTCGACGATCTCCGTTTCTCCTCGGCCTGCTGGCGCTATCGGGCGGCACGGTTATGCTCTGTGTTGGCAAAAATATTGGTATATTTGTGGCCGCCCGCGTTCTCCAGGGGTTCTCATCAGGCCTTGTGTGGAGTGTAGGACTGGCTCTCCTTATCGATACAGTAGGGTCAGATCAAATTGGTCAAGCTATGGGGTACGTCGGGATTGGCATCAATCTGGGGGTGCTGCTCTCACCATTGCTGGGTGGGTTGGTTTTCAATCGCAGAGGTTATTATTCAGTTTTCGCTATGGCATTCTCTTTGATTGCTATCGATATCATGCTACGACTAGTAATTGTGGAGCAAAAGTCAGTGGTTCACGCCAGTAGTCTTCAACAAGATACTGAGAGTAAACTCACGTCGAACAATAATAGAGAAGGCCAGCGCGTATCAATTGAAAACAGTCACGAAGGAGATATCAGACAAAATAACTCGACTACTAAACGCAGAGTTCCTGCTGCTTTCAGACTACTTTCTTCCAAGCGCTTTACAGTTGCCATTTTTGTTAGTTTGGTACAAGCGGCGCTCACTTCATCTTTTGACACCATTCTTCCCCTCTTCGTCCGTGATACTTTCGGATGGGATTCAACTGGAGCAGGCCTCATATTTCTCCCACTTGCGATACCCGCTGTTGTGAGCCCTGTGGCAGGATGGATATCGGACCGATATGGCACGCGTTGGCTGGCGGCAATCTCACTTCTACTCGTCTGCCCATTTCTTGTCTGTCTGCGGTATGTGACGCATAACACCATATCTCAAAAGATACTTTTGGTCGCCCTTCTTTTTGGCACAGGTCTATGTCTCAATATAATTTTGGCTCCTGCGATGGCCGAGATTGCGTACGTTATCAAAGCAAAGGAGAAGAAAAGGCCAGGTATATTCGGCCCCTCTGGCGCATATGCGCAGGCATATGGCCTTTCTTGCCTGGCGTTTGCCGCAGGCGGTCTCGTTGGTTCGATCTGGGCAGGCATGATTGTTGACCGATCGGGATGGAGTACTGTAACATGGACGCTCGGGCTGCTGAGTGTAGTGACTGTTATTCCAGTAGTCGTCTGGATGGGCGGCAGGCTTAAAATGGGAGTAAGAAGAGAGGGTGACCGAGAGACTATTGAACAGACGTCGTAAGGTATATATATATATATATGTACAGGAATTAAGGCTTTATCATTTCTGAAAGAATGGTTTACTAGTTACTAATATTTATGATTTAAATAGTCTATCTTTTACACCGGATCCCTTTTACACTATCAAAGAAAAGCATAGTCTTATATACTTCTCGATAATGTTTATATATCAATTAGAGGCTGGTGAATATATATATAAGAACGCTATAACTATAATTCTAAGAAATTTTTTAGTATACACTATTAGTAATAGTATAAATTAATAGTGTTACGGAGGTGCCCGCACTATAATATAGGTTATAAGATAAATTTAAGGACTTGATATTAGAATCTATAAAAATAATATTAAAGAGATAATAGAATTGAAGAATAATTAAAGATAGCAATAATTAAATTAATAAATAGTAATTAAAAAATAAGTGTTTATTTTTGGTTAGTATTTATTTTATAATATATAGAAAATATATAATGATTATAGATTAGTTAGTAAGTATAGATTAAATAGTAAATATTAGTTATTTAGTAAATACAGATTAGCTATTAAATATAGGTTAGATAAGTAGTAGTTTTATTAAAGATTATAGAATAAATATTATATAATTAGAAATTGATTGATTTATTAATTGATTTTAGAAAACAAAGATAGTACGAAAATAGTGTAGAAGAAGGACGAAGTTCTTATTGTATTATACAGAGGCTATTTATATATACCTAGGTACTCTGATGCGCTAGTATTAGCGTACTAAAAGATTTATATAAATAAATGAGTTTTATTATAACATAGGATTTTGTATTCAAAATAATTATTAGTTTTATATTATAGTTATAAGTGTCAGAGAGCGATCATCTGATTGGGTATATATAGTAGATCCACTATTCTAAAAGCATCCAGAATACTTCACACTTTTATAGATTAATAGAAAAATAAATCACTTCTAATATTATATTCCGAATTCAAGGATACTCTATTCTAAGATTCTTATTCATTTGAATTTGAATAAAAATAGTTACATTTTGAATTCAGTCTCAATAATTAATTCAACTGCAATTATTGTATCTTTAATATTTTATATTTATAGAATTCCTATGTTTATAAAATTACTAACTCCTTCCTAATTAATATATACCAAATAGATCTATAAAAGATAGAGGTGAATGTCAGAAAACGATCACCTAATTGAGTATATATAGTAGATCTACTATTCCGGAAGCATCTAGAATACTCTATACTTTTATAAGTTAATAGGAAAGTGGATTACTCTTAATAATAAGAATTATAATTAGTTATAATCTCGTTGAAATTCTATTTAAACTTTAATTTAAATCATTTCAAAAAAAATTTAAATATTTTTATATAATTTTAAGAATAATTCTTATAATCTTATTGAATTCCTATTTGAAATTGAATCTAAACCGCCTTAAGCGATCTTTAAACACTTCAATATAGCCCTAGAGGCAGCTTCTATAATAGTAGCACGTGTATATTATTATAAAACCCTCTCTTTCGAGCTCTCCGATAATATAGACTTAATTATATAACGTGGTTTATTAGTATACGGGCTGTATTATTATATAAGCCACTTTAAAATCACACTAAAATTCCTTTTTTTTCAATATTTATATTTTAATAACTAATCAGTATTTTTTTAAAAATAAAAACATAATTAATAATAATGAAGATTTAAATATTCAAAAATGTAATTTTTATCTTTATATTTCTATTATATTAGAAAAAGAAGTGAAATTGTTACGATTTTTGTTATAAAAAAATCAATTTTATAATAATTATTATATAAATTGAATTTCTAAGAATTAATAAGAAATTCTTGTTGTCTATATAAATAATTATAAAACATTTTTTTTTAAGAAAAGAGTTCAAATTATATTAATAAATAAAGAAAGAAAGTATATAGTTATATATAAACGAATTTTATAAATATTTTGAAGTAGCCCGTATAGTGATATAATCTGTATACTAATAAGCTATACTATATATAATAATAATTTAATAATTCAATATATATATTAAATTATACACGTAACTTATTATTTATTTCTAATAATATTATATAGATTTAGAAGAAATCCCTGTTTTAGAAATAAAAAGAATATTCAAATACACTATCCCTATCTCAATAAAATCAAATTCTATACTATTTGAAATCATATTAATAGAATTATTATTCTTATTATTAATATTATTTATAAAGTTATTGATATTCTTGTTCAGTGTACAGACTACTTTCGGAGCTCATTTCTAGTACCTTAGGGGATAGGAAATTTGATTCTTATATTAACAAAAAATAATTCGCTGACGAACTTGTCGTCAAATTTATGATGATGTCAAACCCGTTGTGTTGGCCATTTTTTTGTTCATTTCGCTAGTACATTCATTATGGTTAATACACTTATGAGATTGCTAAGACGTCCCATCTCTCAAATTCGAAATATTAGTGTTAAAGGGTAATTGTTTTCGGTAGCCACAGAAGTTCAATCGTCTAGTGATGGAAAATACGCTGAGGAACCAAGGGATGAGCAGACTTGCGAAGAGGAAGATGAGAAGGTAGAATGGGATCATAAGAAAATGGCTTGCAAAACATTTACCACTTAATCTAATGGCATACACTCTTTTATTGTTTCCAAGACTACAACTCGACAAGTTGGTAGTTGAAGACGTGCATCATGATATAGGTCAATACCGGGGATTCTTTTGGGGATGTGCAGGCATACAACGAAATTTAATCTTTGGTTCAGTAGAATGAAGGGACGAAATGATAGCGCTTAATTCCAATAACAAAATTTATAGATAAAAGCATGCTGGATCATATCTAGTCGAGCAGAGAGCTAGATGGGATGAATGTATTAAGAGATAGATGGTGCTGGCTCTGGGGCAGAGTGTAAGTGCTGGTGAAAACTATTGGCAGGGTAAGGAAGAAGACGAAGAATGCGATAGTAATATACAAGATGAAGAAGGCTACAAGACTCAGAAATTTCAAAACGTAAGTGCAAAATGATAAACCGAATTAGACGAGACGCAAGAAGGGGAGTGGATGACACAAAAGAGGCAGCACGACAGGCCTGAGAGATTGAGGACCCGAAAGCCAGATCAGCGTGGATAGGAATGCCAAAAGATTATCATCAAGGCCCGAAGCAGCCTTTTTATCGACAAGTACTCGTTGTCGTGAAAAGGCCCAGATACGCTGATTATATGAATGACGGGAGCCATTGATGTGAGAAGTTGAAGAAGGCGTTGTTTAACAATATGGCTTGGGAAGGCATCAAAGAGGCCAGTTAATCTCCACCTAGACAAGATACAACTGATCTATGCTTGCGAATTAATACGTAGTATTACTTGGCTGCGATTGTACCCGGCTCTTTGTTAGAAAAAGGCCGACGATACGATCATTATTCGGTATGTGCATTATAATTTGGATGATCCAAATGATGTGTATTCAGATTCTTAATTCAAAATTAAACTACTGTTTACGATGTCGACCACGTTGTAGCTTTAGGTATTCGCCAAGAAAACTTCATTAGATCTGATCACTTCCGCCGCTATCGGCCTTCTTCTGAACATCAGAGATCACTGACTACAGTTCCGGATCCTTCAACGTATATAAACTCAATTCTCATTCCTTTCCAACCAATCTTATAATCTAATTGGCGCATGTACAACACCATACCAAGACCCGGGAAAGCTCTCTACCGGGCACTATGTATGTACCCCGGAATGCTGACAACAAGACGCGTGCCCCGCAGTGCGGGGATGCGGGGAGTGACATTCTCGACGATCTTTTCAGAATGTAATGACATTATTCCCTGTATTCGCCATTTTTTATTCAATGAAATGGAGATGTTCTTATCCGGTACTGTGCTTATACGAACAGCATGGATGATTAATTAAAGAGAGTTTGGCTAGCACCGGCTTATTTACGAGCGACCCCCATCATCTGAACTTTATTTTTCTTGCGAGTATAAAATAAGGGAGATACTAGAAGCCTTTGCCTCTAAACAGTAAGAAGTAGTTTCATTTCGTTTCATACGTCTAGATATTCGATATGTTTTCACCCTCACTTCTCCTCACTTATTCCTCCCTATTTCTTCCCACGCTAAGCTCTCCCACTCCTAACAAAAATGGCCTAGTAGTCCAAACGACCAGTGGTGAAATCCACGGCTTCATAAACCAGACCACACCACAAGTTCGACAGTTCCTAGGAGTACCATACGCTGAACCTCCTATCGGAAACTTGCGATTTGCAGCACCAGAAACGAAAAGTAAAGGATCCCCAATCAAAGCCACAACATTTCCTCCTTCGTGCATGCAACTTGCCAGTAATAGTTCGTCGATATATACAAATGCTGTGCCTCAATTTTTGATTAATGGGGGTCAAAGTGAGGATTGTTTGTACTTGAGTATTTGGACTCCTGCTACACCAACAAACCAGAGTCTTCCTGTGTTTGTGTATATACCAGGAGGTGGATTCACAAGTGGTGGACAAGATTCGTTGTACAAGATTCCGGATCAATGGGTTCAGAAAACTCAATCCCACATTGTGGTTGTGATGAAGTGAGATTTCGATCACTCTTTCCGTTTTACTGACACAAGTGTGCTAACTATATGCTTGAAGTTACCGCGTAAATGTCTTCGGATTTCCAAATGCAAAGGCTATCACGGAGGATCGAAACCCTGGCTTACTTGATCAGAGGAAGGCGTATGTCCATTCAACTCTCCTCGCATTATTCAGTGACTAACACGTCTCTCAGCGTCGAATGGGTTCACGAAAACATTGCCTCATTCAATGGAGATCCCGATCGCATGACACTCTGGGGTCAATCTGCTGGTGGTGCGTCCGTAGATAGTTACGGTTATGCATACCCCGATGAGCCTATTGTGAAAGGTCTAATCATCGATTCTGGCTCCGCATATCTTCTCGGTAGTACCGATGCGCCCCAAACAAATTTCACATCTCTCGCTGGAATGGTCGGATGTAAAGATCTTGCACCAGAGGCAGAAATTAGATGTATGAGAAATGTTTCAGCCAATGCTATTGAAAATGCTTTAAGTGCGTACACAAGTAGTGGCGCTACTCCTAAACTTGCATTCACACCTTTTCCGGATAATGTTACCGCATTCTCCAACCCTGCGGATAGAGCTGAGAGAGGGCTTGTGGCCAAATTGGTAGGGATTCCTCTCTTGTTATCGCCTGATTGTGGGATTTGAGAAATTAGAGCTGATGAATGTTTCTTGTACAGCCCGTCATCATAGGATCCAACTCAAACGAAGGAGCTGGCTTTGTAACCTTCTCTGAAGATGGTCCCGGTGAGGCAGTATTGTTTGCGACAACACAAAGTATTATTGCTTGCCCTGTTGCACAAGAAGTCAGGTATGTTACCATTGCTCTTTTTTATCACCCACACAGAACATTCTAACGTAAAATCGAAATATAGAGCTCGAGAGAACGTAGGCTTAACAACATACCGCTACCAATACACCGGTAACTTTACCAATATTTCCCCTCTACCTTGGATGGGGGCTTATCACAGCTGTATGTTCTTTCTCCCCCTCTTGTTTCACCTCATCACTTCCATCTTCTTTCCTACTAACAATCCCAGCCGAACTCCCTCTCCTCTTCGACACCCACTTTTTATACCGCGGTAATTCCACCCCGTACGAATATGAAGTTGCGAACACAATGCAGGCACTATGGCTCTCATTCGCAAATGATCCCCAGAAGGCACCATCGACGGGTGAGATAACTTGGCCAGTGTATGACAGTGAGCAGGATAGCATGCTTTTGTTTGCGGAGGGAAATGTGAAGACGCAATTCGTGAGTGGGGAGAGGATTGATGGAAATTGTACTCTTTGAGGAGAAGATAGAGGACAAGGATGAAGGAAATGAGGTCTATATTGATAGTACTTGTAGAATTATCATGACATGGAGATCTGTAAGATTATCACAGAATTTAGAATAATGTAGATGTCTATTTTGAATAGAAAATTAATTGCATGTTAAACCAGCAAAAGCAAAGAGGGATTTGATCAAGCAAGTGGTACATAACAAAGGGATAAGATTAAAGTGAGGTTCATAAAATATTTATTTCCTGTGTATGCTCATAAACATAATTTTCCTCCAGTGATTAACTATATACATCTTCGATCAACGACATTATCATACATAATACCCGTGCAGACGATGCTGCTTCCCAAACGCCAATATATGCATGCATTACATCAGTCCACTCATTTATCATCCGCTGCTCTTATCCCCTTTTGTTTGTATTGTTTTGAAGACATATACTCATTCATCCATCTTCTCCTTCCATTCAGTCATACCCAATATTAAGCTAAGCGAAAGCTTAAGCGTTCATAATCTCAGGCTTGTTTTCATGAGCAGCAGCTCCTCCAGGAGCAGTCTCTGGGAACATTCTCTCGTCATGTTCCAACATTGGTCGTCCAGCCATCTCGCTCTTCTTGATATCCTTTCCGCCCTTGGTCAAAAACATGCCATCGGTATCAACACCGTTGACACCTTCGGAACCAAGAGACTTGGGGTCCCAGCTGGCGGATGTCAATGGGTTGACGTGAAGAACGTACATGGTGTCAATTTCCTCCAAAGAACGATCCTTGGTCTCGATGACGAAGAAGAAGACAATCCAGAAGAGAGCGAAGAGAGAACCGGCGAAGACAAGACCATAGTAGTAATCAATGTCGTTGGTGATGAAAGTGGTGAAGAAAGAGATAAGGAAGTTGAAGAGCCAGTTGGATGCGGTAGCGAGAGCCATGCAGGATGCTCTGTAACGGGCTGGGTACAATTCTCCGACAATGGCCCAAACCAATGGTCCCCAGGTGGTAGCGAATCCAACAATGTAGATACAGGTGAAACAGATGAGAACGGCACCAGGAGCCTTGGCCTCGGCTTGTCCTTGAATTCTGAAGTGTCCGACAAAGGAGTAGATCAACATGCAAATGAACATCTCAGCAGCACCAACCATAAGAGCCTTTCTACGACCACAGTTCTTAACAATCCAGAGACCACCAATGGTAGCAACGACGTTGACGGAACCGAGAATGATAGAAGTAACATAGGAATCGGAGATACCACCAGACTTGAAAATAGTAGTACCGTAGTAGAAAAAGAAGTTCGCACCAGTCAATTGTTGACCAGCTTGAAGAACCATTCCGAGAAGTGTACGGTACAACATTCTTGGTCCGGTGAAAATCTCATACCATGGGTGATCACCACCTTCTCTCTCAGCTGCGAGCTTAGTTTCAATTTCTAGAATTTCGGCGTCGATGAGTGGGGAGTAAGGGTCGACACCGTTGAGGAGAGCCATGTTTTTGCGGGCTTCGTCTTCACGTCCAATACGGTATGCGAAACGAGGGGATTCAGGCATGAAGAGGACAGCGGTACCGAGGATGATGGCCCAGAGTGCGGAAAGACCGTTAGGAATGCGCCATTGAGCACTGTTGGTATAGGTAGAGTGGGTTCCGTAGTTGATCTATTCAGCATGTTAGTAAATTATCAATTTCTTTTGGTGAGGAGATTTAACTTACCATATAAGCAGTCCAGATACCAAGAGTAATCAACAATTGATAACTGGAAACGACGGCACCACGAATGTTCTTAGGCACAGACTCAGATTGGTACATGGGAACACTAGTACTCAAGGCACCAATACCCAAACCAGCAGTGAATCTTCCCATAGCGAATTGAACCCAGTGAGTAGTAGAAGTAATTTCGATAATAACACCAATGATGTAGAAGAATGCGGAACTGGAGATAGTGTAACGACGACCGATTTTGTCGCAGAGGTAAGAAGATCCAAGACATCCAACGAGAGTACCGGCACAGAGAATGGCGACAATGGTTCCTTGACGAACAGCAGAGAGTTCGCCATTTTCACCAAATCGAGCTAAGAAATCGGACATTTGCACGAAACCTTGAGTTTTTTGTTAAAATTTCATCGCTCCTGCACCGTATTGGAGTGAAAACAAACCTGAAATTTGACCAGATTCATAACCGAACATGAAACCACCGATAGAGGCGATAGCACCAAGAGTAACGGCCAGCTTAGTAGCTGGAAGGTTGTCGAGTACTTCCTCAGGAGAGTGATCATGATGTTCTGGCGCAGAACCATTTAAGGATCTAGCGACACGAGGAGTATCGGCTGGTGTGTGTGCTGCTGGTGTTCCCTCTGCGCTGCTGAGGTTTTTGTCAGAGATAACAGCTGACTCTGTAGTCTCCTTCTTCTTATTGAACATCCCCATGATTGCGTTTCTCTAAACTTCTATTATAGATGTATGGAAGTTAAATTATTGATCAACAACTTTCTTCAAAGGCACAATCGAATAGCCCCGGATAGAATGAGAAGTTGAAGAGTTAAAGACGCGGAGAATGGAGAGAGGGGGATATGGGGATGATGATGATTTTATATAAAAACAAACAATCGGAAATGGCAACAGATGGGAGTGGAGCACCACTCCGTCAAAATATCTTATTAGGGGGCCCCGAGGTGGTGCCTCCATGATTTAGCCCACATTCCCATCATTTTGTCATGCGGCCCAGATAGAGATTGGAAAAATGACTCTAGCCCTCAAATTGGGGAAGCTAGTCAAAGAGGTCTCAAGACATTACAAGATTTTTCTTTAAGATGGAGAACGTTACCAAAAGAATGTTTGGTGCTAGGTGGAGTGAAGAAAACAGAGACCTAGTCAAAGTGTTCAATATTAGCCATAGCTCCCCATCCCGCTAGCCGGCACATTGTCACGACAGAGTTTAGGGTATTGCTTGTACAGAATTGGGTTGTTTGGATTTGGGAAAATAGACGATTGTAGACCGTGATTGGTATGATTGCCAAAATGGCCGAGAGCCAAATAGTTTGAATATCGAATCCAACCGATGTGAAGAAAATCGGGTCCATCTTAAAGTGACGACCGCGATAGCACCGAGTGCTAAAGAAAGGAGCGTTTAATCCCTTGTTGTGAAATTATGAAAACTTGATTGACGTATGTTTGATTCATGTTCATTTCTACGTGGCATTTTGACACTGGGTTACCTATTTCGTATTGTTGTTGGAGCATAATGAAGAATTTCCTCACACATCATGACTTTTAAATGCCGTCTGAGATATCAACACACAGATGTGAGGTCGGAGCATTATGATGATTTGCCGTTTTCACTTGCCCCCTTATGGACTAGATGTGTCGATGAAGTGGATCTTGAGGCTCAAGGCTTGTCCTTTCGGATGCCATGATCCTCACTTCAACTTGGAACGGCTTAATTCCTGGACCCATAAAAACAGGCAAAGCCTATGAAAATTCAAGAAAAAAAACAAGGTTCCACAGGTTTGCGGCGGGAACGAAGCGGCAGTCAAGAAAGGCAAGGCCAGAAAGCCAAGCATCTGTAATCCGACAAGCGAGTGAAGAAAAAGATTAGATTTGCATGGCATAAGGATCTCGAATTGGCGCCCGTCATCCAAGACTGCATCCTTTGAAAGAGCTGCGTGTCATGCGTATTTCGCGTGTTTCCCGAGTTTCTAGAGCCGAGCGGATGAAAAGGATAGATGGAGTAGTTTCAAAGAAGAATCCGCTTATCGAATTTTCCCTTTTAGCCATATATGATACAATTCTTTTCTCTTATCAGTACCCCCCGAAGACGAACCGATTGAGTCGCTCATCTATTTCCCAGAATAGCACAGATATCATCCTCCCCCCCAAAAATAAGGCGAACTTCGTTTTTTTGGTTGTTTGGTGAAACCCACATCAAAAAGGTCATATTTCGGTTTTATTCCAACGACAACCCATTCAAAACTCCACCTCATGGATATTCTCTCGGCCATACTTTCGTCTCTAAAGATCAATCATGTAACGCATAAACATCTTACCAGTGTGAAATCTCCAGACAGTATGCGGAAGCATACGTAATAATCGTCAAGGAATTCATGAAATTTGGCCGAAATGTGTTGTTCGATGGAATTCTTTTCTTCTTTTTGTGGTACCACGACGGAAAATGTACCACATCGTCGCCCATGGGACCTCCTCATTTTCTCCCAACTTTGGATACTTTTACCCATGGGACACGAGAATGGAGTATGCAGTTTGGGGTGTACACTGTACTCCGTACAATCTGGATTCTCGGGGCCCCCCCCTTTTGACGCTTTTGATGCAGATGGTGCCGTTATGCCGGTGGGTGGTAGTGGGCGACAATGACGATATACTTTTCGGGGTTTTGCTTCAGAGTTGATGAATGAGGAGATTCTCGGAATCACCCCACCGATGATTCAATTCAAATCACGTGAGATCTTCAACCCCCGAGTCATGTTTCTCGTGAAAACTTTTTCTTTTTTGCCCCCCTCGCGTGCAAATCTGTTCGCGAAGGCGTCTCGAATATTCATTCATCCTGAATCTTATAGTCAAAGGTCTTACGATCGAAGGGCCATTATTCAGTTATCCCGTACACTTGGTTTGAAATATGGTCCCGAGCTCTAAGGCCATAGTTGACAATTAGCGAAAATTCTCAACAACTGAATTGTTCCCTTCAAATTCATTTGAAAGGCTGTTTCGAAAGATAGTGGGAATAAGGACATTATGAGGTCTCATTTGCTATCATCCAATACATTTACTTCACTCTGGGTTGAATTTTTGTAAAGTCTAAACTGATATCGAAGATCAAACCTTGGTGTGTCTTTTCTCCTATGAAGAGCCAAGCCAACAAAGCCACACACTCTCGCCCTGACTATCAATCTTTAGTTGCCGTTCGAGTCCCATGCTAAGATCACTAAATCGTTCTAGAAAACACTAAGAGTCTGATTTCTTGGACCCTTGGAAGTTGGCGGTGAGTTTTAGGCTTTTGCATGACTTCTTGGAGTTCTTGTAACCTTCAGTGCGTATAGTCGCTCGAGTTCTCAAAATAGAAGTGATACCACGAATAGTATAGGGAAATTCGTGAAGAATTTTACCTGGCATTGAACATCGATTGGAAACATTGAGTCTTTTGTTGCGATATAATATTCTTCAATGAGTCTGCGCCACAATCGTTATCATCTCCATTGCCTCTCATCATGGACACTCGCACATTCATAAAAGATAATTATTATGCCACTTTTACATTATTGTATGCGTTCTGTAAATTCATTGGAATAATTCAGTATAATGTATTAATTTGAGGAAATAGGACCACTGGCTTCCGATGTTAAAGCCGTTAAAAAGGGGTTTGAATAAGTATGAAATATGACGGTAGCCCTTTTTCTTTAACCATACACCGCAGTTTCGGCATTGAATACTTCAATCGGTCTGATATTTCGTATCCTCTTGCGCCTTCTGATATAAATGCCCCACTCGGGGATGTGTAGGTGAGGCTGATCAGGGTCATCAACCAAGCTTAAAAAGACAGATGAGCCTACTGTCTGTCTTTCCATTGAAGTACAACTTTCAATTGCCAGTTTTCGATCACAGCATAGTGTAATTTCTCGACAAGAAAGTAAGCTATTCTGAAATGGGAAAGTAAACAAGACAGCGAAGGTATGGACATACTTCCAGGCTACGAGATTGAGGATATATCATTTTCTAAAATTGTAGATATTGCCAATCAATTCAATTTATATCGAAAGTTCGACGTATATCTACGCATTAAAATGAATCTTGTTATCATTTATTGTAATTAGAATATGATAATCCATAGATAAAGCATAATGGGTTATGGTGATTTTGTATTGATCCTTCTTGCCTGCAAGCGAATCGCTGTCAACGACTTCATTGGTAACTTCACTTACCTCACTCTTCCTATTTTTGTGATTTCGCAATCAAACGCTTCACCCCAAAGCTTCAATATTCCCAAAATAAAAACAATTATAGATCGAAGATGTCGAGCCCGTTGAGGTCTTCATCAATTCCTTCTTCTAATCGTTCTACATTCTCTAGACGTCGATTTATCACTCTTCAATTGGCTAATCTTCCGCTACCTGGTTCTTCATCTGTCCCCCATCTATCAACTGGAGCTTCGACAGCTGCTTCTTTATCGGCCGAACCTTCATCCGTTATGTCATTACCAGTCGTGCTTCCATCATTTGAACTTCCATCAGTTGAGCCCTCCCTAGCTGAGCCTTCACCGGCCGAACCTTCATCAAAAATATCGTCATCAGGCAGATTTTGTTGGCTGAATCTTCAGGAACTACATTCTCGTCGCCCGGTCCTCGATTGTTTGAACCTCGATCATTTGGAACCCAGTTAAACGGTCCTCCTGTAGCTGGTCCAGATTACCAAGTATCAAACGGAGCCAACCCTGAAGTGTACCATATTGATGTCAAAACTTTTTCAACAACTTCTCCATTCATTGTCTTTAATCTGCCAGCTTCTGAATACGAGGTCTCTGACATACTTGCTGACATTGGAAAAGTGTCGGGCGTGGGCGATTTTGATAGTGATGGTTGCCACCGCTGTGCTAAAACTTGGGAGGTGTGCACAACACCATCTAGCCTCAAGAATTTTTTTGAAGGCACAGAGAGTGCCGTGGGTACCCATGTTACTTTATTGCTGAAATCAAAGGAACCCACAGGTCTTTGTGCGGTTATTGGATGAACCCAAGATTTTCTCCTAGGAGAGTTAGGTACATCAGGCCATGCTCTCATTGTGAGTTCATACGTTTCGACTATGGTAAATAGACTAAGTGATTACACTGGAGGTTCAGAGTATTTAGAACCCGACTCACAATGTGAGATGGTGTTCATAAAATGTCCTCAAGGCTGCAATTTGGATGAATCTAAAAGATCTCGTTATGCCAGTGCTTGGGGAGTCTGCTTGAGTTTCCACTTCATAAACTTGAAAGTAATCTTCCCAAAATAGGGTCAGAAATGAATATGTGATTCTGGAGGACCTGGAGCAAAAAAGCGTGTTGTGCTGCTTCTATCGAGGGGGAAGACTGTGGCTTGCTGATGATAACTAAAAATAGCAGGACCAATGGCAATCTCAGAGCAATCTCAGCAGTTATGACTAATCCAATTGATGTGAAACCAACTCAAGACGCTTTGAAAAAGATTAAAGATGACGTTGGATATTTATTACAAGTTTTCGCAACGGTCAACCAAAATAAAGGGGGGGGCGGTGGCGTTGAAACTTCCGTTGAACAAATAAACTCTGCTTTTTATGCCGTGAACAACGGTCCTATCATGTCTGGTGATCAGCACGCCAGAGCAGCTGTAGGAGGCATGCTTGCAGCATTTTGTAAAAATACTAACATGCACGCATCCAGTGGTGGAGATGGACAAGGACGATGGGGAGGCGGAAATCTATGCTTAATATACGAGATTGATTCACAGATGAATGAGACACCGGCAGCCTGGGCGGAGCTAAACATTGAGATAGATTTAGATGAAGCCGAGCTGAATGGTGTAGCTGTATCCGAAGTCAATAATGAGCTAAATACTACGGCTATTCCTGAAGTCAGTAGTGAGCCAAAACACAAAGGGCCTCGAATGGAATAAAACACACAATTGACTTATCCACACGTTAACATTTATTATATCAGTTAGCAAAAACAAAAGATGAAGTAGAGTATCGGATTAGTAAATTATGGTTGGTTTGTTGTGTTGCGATATTGGAGAACTGCTTTGATTGTCAAGTAGGATAGCGAAATATATAAGTTATATAGTAGAATACTGCTGTGGTTGGTCTCGTGTATGATTATTAGGGAATTACATTGAGATTCAAAATGCGCTAAAACCGCTTACACAAAATTAAATACAGAAATTCAAATTGCTTGCCGGAGATGATGGAAACTGTACAATTCTTCCTGTCTTGTGGTGAATCTAGCAAATGTGAAAATTGACTCTAATGCTCATGTTATGATTTTCCGACGGTGAAAATTTGTTTTTGCAACAAGAATATGAATTTATTGAAATGGTGTTCAAAGAGACGATGTTTTGAGCTACGGATATTGTCGTACATGGAGATAGCGTTCCGCAGTATGATAGTTGCAGCAATGGCAATATTGAAAGGCTAGTGGCAATACAGATTATTTGATAGATTGCATAGCCGAGACGATCTCGTACTAACCAGTAATGTGGAATAGAAATAGAGATTTTGCCACTATGAAACTTGAGAACAACTTAATTGGAATGCGAAATGAGTACATTTCTACCATCTCTGGCTTTATTCCAGCTACTTTGGCAATGTCGGAACTAAAATCTACCTTGATGGATCCTTCAATATTTCTGGGTGTTCATGAATCAATTTGGGTTCTTGAGATCAACTATTGGTAAGAATATGACTAACATATGAAGAATTGGCGGAATTCTGTCTATCTGATGATTGATATTTGAGCGGAATCTCCGGGAAGTACGTTTGCCTGGGATATGCTAGAGATACTATCCCCCTCCTGTCTTTCCATCGTATTATGGGGTTGAACCAAATTTTCACCAAGAGTCTACTATATAAGTATATGATGTTGTTTGATTATCAGCTAACAAACACTTGAAAACCCCAAGCAAAATTCGCAGGGCCCAATTTGGAACGTGCCTGTGTATTATTTTATCGCTTTCATTGTTACATATTGCGCATATATATGTGTACATGGATTCTTTGCAAATTGTAGAAAGAGCAAAGAGTGTTTCAAAATCTCGAGCTTAAGGACCGACAATGAACCATAATCTATATTGAAAAATTAGCGAAGTTGGAAAGGGGGCAACAAAACTTTTCTCTGGCAGTGGTTATCATCGGAAGAACTGACAGAAATAAACAACCGTATTCAGGAAGGTTTAGAGCTAGATTTGGATCTTTCTACGTAACGGGTGTTCTCTGAAGTTCCGAAGAAATCTTTTTCTGATAAGAAGTCAAGAGCAAAGGAAAGAAAATATTTGAGCACTTGGATAAATGACACGAGGGTAATTTTCTGCGGGATAGAATAGAGTAGGAAAAAGAACAAGATTTAAAAATCAAATGACGACGGTTACATATACTTATTAATTGACGGTAAGTATGTCTGTAACGATGTCGAATATATCATGGGCACTAACGAGATGGAATATGAAACACAGATTTTCCTATGCACACTCGACTCAAGTGGACTTATTCGGCCGCGCTCATAACTTCAGATAAGTCTCGTGCTGGTGGGTACCATCAATCCATTTTTTACTGAATATTATCATACTTTACGAGAGATTCAGACTTAAGAGGCGCCTCTATATATACACTAATGTTGATACAACTTACAACTGAAACAAAAGCTTGCAGGTTCGAAACATATGAATTGTTGAAATATATTAGCTTCAATAAGTAGCTTGAAAGATACGACAGATGGGCTCAAAAGCTCAACAGCAATTTACCATTCAAGGGCTTGTATAAAAGCTCGAACATCCCTCAGTATTGGATCCCTAACCAAATGAAAAAAAAACCATAGCGGGAAATGTGATGAAAAACGACGTTCGTTTAACAAACCGAAAACCTAGACCTCGAACCCATTTCGAATAAGATTCCCAGCAGAGCGTCATGAATATGAGGTCTTTTTGATTCGCCGACGATCTTTAACGTCAATGACAGCAAATATGTAAGCCATCGTTTGAAATATATCCCCTGATGATCGAACAATTTGACATGAATATTTGTGCTTCACAAAAACGAGATTTGAACTTGAATTTCTGCGAAGCAGGATTCACCAACAAGACCTAGGTTTTTCGGATCATTCTGGCAGGAAAAATATGATGCAAGACCTTAATCGCCACGTTATGGATGCTTATATATACTAAAAATCCACAACTTTCTCGATTGCATCGCTAGTTTGGAACGACCGATCCGCTCAATTCGTTTTTCTATATGACTAGATGAGTGAATGAAGGGTGTTCCAAATGAATGTCCCGCAAAAAGATCAAACGCATCAATGAGACATCTGCTAGCTCGAGGATTCATTTTCCCGGCATATTCACCATACCTATTACCCCTCCTCAAAAACTTTGATTGATAAACGGCCCTGTAAATGTTTGGAAGATACAAAACTCATATACTGGAATGGAACTCTATATACTCATTCATTTCCGAAGATCCAGATAGCAAGAGCTAAGTAGACAATACTATAAACCCAAAATATATACGGGATACCCGCACGAAGCATTCCACTGACTAAGAAAGCTATGCCGAGGAAAAAGCTCAAATATATCTCTACTTCCTTCCATCACTTTTCATTCACGCCATCAAATCCCGACAACAAAATCTATTACAAAAATAACAATCAATCAATCAATCAATCAGTTAATTTCGAAACAGCTTATCAAAGACCCTTGATCTTAGATCCCAAAGCTAAACAAAAAGTCATAAAGATGTCAGCCTATATCAGAAATCTATAAAGATACGTAAACTCCCCCTCCTCTTCCCAAATCACAACACCACAACACCACATCCCACAAAAACAACAACATCTCGAACAAACATAATCTTTCCGCCGGAAGAAAACCTTCCAAGCAATTACATTCATATCGCATCACATCATATCAATACAAAGCACAAACAAAAAACACATTACCTCCAACCTAACCTATAGATACACATCGCAAGCAAGCAAGGAAGCAAACAATCCATTTAATCATGCCAACTATAATTACTCAGCACCCACAAAACAATTCCCTCTTATTAATTCACCTATCATTTCCTCATTCCCCTTCTCATACTTACCTGCCCACCTTCCTTTCAGATTCTCCCTTCAAGACTAACTAACTAATAGTCAACAACTCAACCCAACTCTGTTCCAATTAATTTCTGCACGTTCATTTGCATTTCCATATTTATTTTCAAGCAGAAAAAATCAATAAACAAACAAACAAACAAACAAACAAACAAACCAAACCAAACCACACACATAGTCACCCAAAAGTCAACAGAATGGACGAATACCTAGAATTGCATTAAATATTCTCCAAATCCGTGATTGAGCAAGCCTTGAATCGCTATCGCTGAGTAGCTTAGTACCACTCCTCTGCTCCCCTGCTCCCCTCCTCCCTCCCTCCCGGTTGGAAAGTATCAAGATGAAGAAAGAAATGCATCTAATGGTCCCGGAGAGAAAAGAGAAAAAACAAAAATATATCAACAATTTCTCGATTTATTGTATGTCCAGCAACAACATCTACATCCACATCGATATCTACATGGGCGGGTATAAAAACAGAACAAGCATGTACATCGAAACAAAAGGACGTCGAAGATTGGTCCCCGATCAGACTCTGGAAAAAATGACAATGGAATATGATATTGAAATATCTCAGATCCATTCATCTCAAGCATCTACAGTGTAGTATTCACAATTCATGCAATAAATATATATGCGATAATTTTCAGGTAAGTAAAAACGTGAATGAATGAGCGGATTTATAGCATGGGAGTGATGCAGACTGGGATGGGGTGATACTTGTTCACTATGCTAGAAGGTTAGGAAAATACGAAAGTCATGAAAAACATGGGGATCAAGATGTAAAGTTCAGACATCCACAGTGCTTATTTCATTAACAGTGTATTTATATACAATCGCCGCAAAATCATATCATACATATCATTAACCCCATCCCACCAGTTGCAACAAATATAATACAAAAGTCATTAAATATTTTCCAGATTCAATGGCTCAAGCCAATTTAGCCAGCTTGATACATTGCCAAAGCAGCCACATGTGGGTTAACATTTGACAAATTAAAAGCAGTGTAGGTTTGATTTGTATCCGTCAAAGCCAAAAACATAGTACCGTTGATAGCTGGGTCACCCTCATAGGTTGAAACATCCGGTTGAATAGTCATAGCATAATTGACACCGTTTGCCGATGAAACATTCATGAGAGGTGAATATGTGACATTCAATTGCGAAACCCACATTGCCCATGATGGTGTACCAGCACTAGTGGAAGTGACATAAGAATTATTTGGTCCAATGGCTTGACCTGGGTTATCCCATTGAAGGTAGACCTCACGTCCTGGATAGGAAAGAGGGATAGATCGGTTTTGGGAAATAGATGCCGAGCAATCAAACCCAGTGACGTTGTTACCAACACATGAGTCAATTGGTGCCAAATCTGAGTTACTTGGTGCAGCAGGGCCAAATCCTACAGTTTCGTTAAAACCAGTTTGTGACGCATTACGACGAGCAATATTTGGTTGGTTAAGAATAGTAAGTTGTGGGAAGTTTTGCCAAACAAGACGCTTGGAGTCTGATGGACAAGAAGAAATATATGGTGCAAGAAGAGTCCACGCCCAGGATTGTGGAATACCGGTTTCGAACCATACTGGCATAGGGAAGAGACCTGCAAATTGACGGAAAATCATCTGTTGACGAGCTTCAGTGGCAATGGATTGATCGAGAAGCTGTGCTACTTCACGTGAATCAAGGTGAGCTTGGAAGCCCCATACTCCAGACTCTCCGTATCTAGTAAGCTTCTGAGTGAAGTCAAATGCTTCGGTAACGGTAGTGAAAGGATAGTTGTATGTGCACTGTGGTGTTGCTCCTCCTGGCCCTCCAAGTAGATTCGAAAGCAGAGTAGCATGGCCAGCTTCTTGATCAGCCATAAACTCGATGAGGTAGCGATCACTGGGAGTGAGACCAGCAGCCGTGAATTCTTCTTCGGAGAATGTGGCAAGAATGTTATGGAAGAGGTCGAGTTCGATCCACTCTTGATAAAGACCCAGGAGAATTGATTGATAATCAAAATCAGACTGGACACGATAGACTGGCTCAGTACCATTCGTTCCTAGACCGCCAGCTGGCTGGTAAGGAATTGGCTGTGGCTCGTGAAGTGTACCATCAGGTACATATGTCGTTTCTGCTTTTCTAGCTGGTAAGATTGGCACCTCACTGGCTAGTGCGATGGTACTCAAAGCTCCAGTGGTGGTGGGTGTACCACTGTATGGGCCATGACTTGTGGCGCCTGTAACTTCAGGACTGATAATTGGTGCGACTGGAACAGTGGCTCCTGGAATTTCCGATGCTGGAATTCCAGCAATTGAAGCGACCGATGAAACTGCTGCGCTGTTTACAGATGGCTGTTGATTGTATGAATAGACGCCGAATGACGAGGAAGCACCGGAATCTGTCGGAGAGCCTGTGGCAGAAGCAGCAGCTTGGATTTGACCATCACTGATTTGGCTGATAGAAGCTGGAATAGCCGCGACCGCTGCAATGAAGCCAACGGTGATGCCTGCCTGATAAAACATTTTTGAACGTCCCGTGTGAATGAACAAGTAAAAGGCAAGAAATTGTTGCTTAAAGCAAACAAGAATTGATTGAAAACAAGTGATTGATATAGGAACTCAATCGCCACAGGAAAGCTAAGGAGCTTCATGACGCTTGTCATGGAAAGCTCTTGTGGAACTATGAAGTAATGAAAAATAGCACATACACCTTAGCGTAACACAAGCTTAACTACTGATTGGTTCCAAGAAAAGCAGTTCTCCCAAATCATGGGAATAATATCAAATCTTCAAGGTCATTCTTTACGTCAACACATTAGATGGAGAAAAGCTGGAGAAAGCGGTTTGGTACGTGCGGCGGTACGCAACCGGTGGGAAGCTCTAGTATCGGTATCGGTATCTAAATCTTGGTTGTGAAAAAAAGACCTTAAAATGTGGAAAATAAACCGGGATTAAAGATTATGTAGCAACATTAATAAATTGATTTGATATATAATTTCGAAAAGGAAGTGTCTTTTGAGTGTGCGGTTTTTTTCATACCCAGTGTGGGGGGTAGTTGACTGGTTAGGCCAGGAACCAGAAACGGCCAACAACGCCTTCTGAGGAGTAAAAGTTCCGCCTATAAAATATTAGCAGAGAGATTCAGTCGATCGAAATTTCCATGTCAGAAAAATGGAGGGACCTAGAAAGCCTGCCTCAAGCTGTATGAGTGAGTATTGAGAAACTTATTGTGCTCCATTCTATATGATGAAAGCTAATAAAGTTGGAATTCGCGGTTCGACATTAACGTCATAGCCAATTCATAGCTACTTGTATACTTTCCTAGAAACTTTTAGTGACTTGACGAGAGTGCCTTTAAGTGCTTCGGTCGTGCCCCGCGGGTCGCAATGTCTCACGGCCTCAGCTAATAGTCAACCCCAGAGTCCTCAGTCTATCTTGGACCTAACAGCGGTGCGGTAGATAGTGTCGATTTAGTTTCCTTCATCTATCAAAACAAATCATGAAGCTAGATGTCTCAATCGAGATACTACTAAGTACTCCGTATCATATCGCGCTAAACGGTGACATATCGAAACTCGTTTTCGGATCTGACATTTGCTTTTTGTCAAGCAATTTGCCATTAATTGTGCATGTTTCTCTCTACTCGAACCAAAATCTGTGTGAGTTCTCAATAGAAGCCAGCACAAATTCTCCTGAGAGCAGATCCATGTGGCGGATTCCGAACATCGAACTTTGTCCGATGTTATGAACTTATGATGAGATGAAATTGCCCCTTGTAGATGATCAGCACAGGGAATTTCAAATCTGGTTTTATCAAATCCCATTTATTTAATGAATGCCATCCATTGCCATCAGCCGAGCTTGCGGTCGATGACGCTTTGAAGTTGATTGCTGAGAGGAATTCCAGCCGATAACGCTGCTTTCTTGTGGATCTGCAAAACACCGTGCCAGAGGGGCAAGAAGAAGGAGAAGAAGTGTTGCTACAGCACGGAAGGTATTACTCTCGTTTTAGAGAATGAAGAGTGGATAGCAGAGAGCAATGGGAGCAAGAAGAGCGTCCTTGAGTGTCCTCAATATCGACCTAACAATCAAAAGAGAATTCTGAAGTTGTATTCGTGATTGATGTTGTTTTTCGTAAGTTCTGGCCTGATAACGTTGTGAAGGCTGGCCAGGCCGCATTTAGCCGAAGATAACCCGTCACCATTATCATCATCATCGTCAGAGTCAAGCATGAGGCGATGATAATAATTGTAGTCTCTATGAACATCTCACCATTTTCATGTCCAATTAGTGAAAGATTTCCTTGTTTACTACATGAGATTGACGTCGAATCTTCTCTTTCGTCCTTCACTCCTCAAAATGGCCCTTCATCCTCCACCGAATAGCTCCAAGCTCATCTGTAAGTTCTACCCAAAACCCCTCCATAACTACCCACATCTCTGATGAAGAGTCATCTTACAGTCGCACCCGCCAACGACAAAACCAATGCCCAGGCCGATCAATTCGTAAAAGGCGCACTCGATCGGAAAGATCTCGATTCCAATCCCCTCACACAATTTCATTCCTGGTTTTCCCACGCACAAACCAATGGCGTTTACCATCCAGAGACCGTTTGTCTATCAACGGCCAGTTTACCTTCCGGCCGCGTGTCAGCGCGTATGGTATACTTGAAGGAGTTGGATGCACAGGGAGGATTTGTTATATACAGCAATTGGGGCACAAGTAAAAAGGCGAAAGATATTGCGGAGAACAAATGGGCGAGTCTTACATTTTGGTGGCAAGAATTGGAGAGACAGGTTAGAGTTGAGGGAAAGGTGGAGAGGTTACCCGATGAGGAAAGTCAGGTTTATTATGATTTGAGGGCGAGGGGTAGTAGGATTGGTGCTTGGGCTAGTCCGCAGAGTCAGGTATTGAAGGGGAGAGAGGAGTTGGAGGAGAGGGTTAAGGAGATTGAGAAGAGATTCGAGGGCCAGGAAAAGATACCAGTGCCGGAGTTTTGGGGAGGGCTAAGAATCATACCAGAAATGGTAGAGTTTTGGCAAGGGAGAGATAGCAGGTTACATGATCGATTTCAATACGAGAAGAAAGAGGATGGAGAATGGGATATTCAAAGACTAAGTCCCTGAGTAGGGGAAAGTCAGATATGTAAGAATCAAGACTTGAACAACTTGATTGAAGTCTATAAATGTTTCGTGCTGACTCCAGAGAACTTTATGATCCTATGATGACTGCGTGCTTTGTTCAATATTTGAGCAACACCTAGCATTGTCATTCATGTTCTACAGAAAGTTCTGTGAGGAACATCAACCGTCACCCCTTTGGATTTTCACATTACCGTTTGCATGCCAATAACTCACAACATGATAATATCTAATGCACATTCCGTCACACATAACTTTATACTGAAGAGGATTGAGCTATCTCCTTACACTTTTATGTCAGCGATTTTTTATATTCGAATTTTCGTTTTAACGGGTATCGAAATCTGGGTTAAGTCAAAAGACCTTATTCCCTACTACATCATTTATATCTGCATTAAAAACATTTTGAGTTGATTTCGTTAATTTTTCGAGTAGTTGTAGAAATTACGGTCAATGCATGTAATATGATACGATGATACAAAGTAATTGTGGCGAAGGATTTCCGCCTACTTGTAGTACTCATGCGTCTGCCGACTATGCGTATAGCAATTGTCTTATATATACTAAGTCTACGTATATATTGTATAACCGCGCGGATATAAAGCACATATTATCTGTTGATGCAAATATTCTTTTATTGTTTGTTTCGGTTTCCACTCAATCAACTTCATTAGATTTTTCATCGAAAAAACGAACAATAATCCTCCATCCATCCAACACCAGCTAAAACTTGGCACGATAAACTTCATAAAGAGCCCAAACTCATAGTCACAGTTTTAATCTCGCCGCCTTCATCTTCACTCACAAAATCCCAGGAACAGCTCGTCAACGTCACCATCCATCTTACACTTCTCACATATTCCATAGAACCCATTATAGTCGATATCAACGAAACGATGATTCCCTAGCACCTGACAAAGCAAACTGTCCAACAGTCCCTATAGTCTTACTCATAAAGCTGTGTAAACAAGCATGCGAAATCTACACGAATATCGGTTTGGCTACCACCAAAATTACTAGTCCCGATATTAATGTGTTGACTGTATATCCTGGGAAACTTTTCACCACCACGTACGTTTTGGGCTCGATATGTTGTTCACTAGAGACTGGTAATGGTACTGGCGCGATTATATATGTCTTTGCGTAACAGCTTTATCTTGCTTGAAGTATGATTATCTTCCGAAACTAGTGGTAAACTGCTGTATGTTTTCTTCTTCTTCTGTCATCTTACCACTTTTAAAGGTATTAGAGAGATTCTTTCCTAGTTGTCATCTTCACTTGCAATGAATCAGATGAAGGGCCTCGAAATGAAGAAGTCGAGGAAATACAATGATCTATTTCATGGCTAGTCTTCCTAACACTCCTTCAACTTCTTTTTCCTCCCAAAAGTTCAGAACTTAAAACAAATATATAAAGCAGACTTCAAAAACAATAGAGTGTCCGAGAAACAATCCAAACATGATTGCATCAAAGCAGACCTGTTGGACCTCACAATTTTATACTTCAAATTCTACCCCTTCACTCTCATAGTCCTCTCTGAGAACATTGGCTTCTGTTTTCTTTGCTTCTTCCCTATCCCCGACCAGAACATGCATCCAAAATCCCTTCGCATGCACCACATACTTCTCTCCACTCTTCAGTACAACTTCTGGAGCTTTTATCTCAATATCCTTTGTTTCTTCAGCGCCCGCATCGATAGTAATAATATCATCATCCGAAAATACGCCCTCTCGTGGCATCTTTCGATTAAGTTTCAAACCTAAACATGGAGCGAGATCTCCAGAGGCCACTGATTTGAATTCAAAAATTCCCATAGGAACAGCTCGTAGGTCGAAAGGAGTAGACCATCGGAGAAAGGATACGGCTTTGTCTGATGGGTTACTGAGTGTAACTTTCAGCTTGATGATTGGCGAGTTTTGTGGCTCGCTGTCGATTGTAGTAATATCCGAGATTGATATTTGGATAGGGATATCGTGCTGATTTGTCGAGGGCGACTCCATCCTGATGAATAAGCCGCACAGTACAAGAGCGACAAGTATAACGATAAGCTTTGGGTTTATTGGGAATCTGCGCTGAGATGGAGGAATGGGGTATTCTTCGCGACGATGTAACATTTCGCACAATTTCTTTTTCCGTAAGTATGAGAGATGGGGTGCTCGAAAAATTGAAGAATCGTGTCTTTGTTTGGCAAAAAGCCAAGACAGACTATCTCAATATAGAAGGTCGAATATCAAAGTGTGGGGTTGTTCCGCATCCGCCATAACTTTATCCGAACGGCAGTTTCTTATCAAGATCAAGAAGTGATCAATGTGGATGTTGTGCATGTTCGGATGATTTATTGGTTGTTATTCCTTTGGAGTGGATTTTTCTTCATGTTTAGTGACAAAAGAGGGGCCGTGATTTATAAAGAGCAGACAGATGAGGAAACTCGAGAGCCGGATAAATGACTGAATGTCTTAATCACAAGGATGCAATCATCAATGCGTTGAGATCCGAAAACCTCAGACACTCGAGATCTTTACTCTCCATTGGTTTGCCCATCTTTGTTTCTTTTGTATCCTTGTATGCTCTCGTATTATATCACGATTTGCGGGCGCAGAGAATCCAGTACCGCAGCGTCACTCAATGGTCAAGGCTTCGACTGAGGATCATACCTCTTTTCAGAAGGTGAAATCGAGCCAGCAATTATATAAAGACATCCGCCAAGCCCATTTCTTCATTGAGGCCAAGATGCACATTGTCTTGGACTTTCTTGGACTTCTCAATGGTTTGGCAGTGAATGGTAAATCAATTACCAAAAGTAGGCATTCACAGGCTCAACTCCCGATGCCACACCTCAACTTCACTTGGCGCTCAAGTGCTACTTTCCACGTCCTCTAATGAAACGGCACAATCTTAGAAGATAATGATAGAAAGCTTGTTGATCGATTTCAAACTGCTTGGCTCCAACATTCCAGACGCCTGCATGCCGCCAAAAGCTTCAATTATCTTACATCCTGGCCTGGTATCTACCAAGAGCTTTCTTTAGCTTCCTATCTCAGTTAAAAAGTTCTTCCATCATGAGAACCACGATACTTTGATTCACAATACTTGGGCACACTAACCAGAGCTTTGTAAGATATCTCCAATCATTCACTGCAACGACATCGTATTCGGGGGCAACCGCATGGATTGCGAGTGGAATCATATTCTCTGTTATCACAGGGGAGATTGAGAAAGTCAGTGCAGTTCACCGATGAGGCAGGCAGATTTGAACTTCGGCCGAAAAATTATGTGAAATGACGATCTTTTGAAGACAATGGATGAATTATTCTTATCACTTACTTTTACCTTCCATTTATGACCGCAACAATCTATGTACCGTACTCTGCGGCGGGAGAAGTCTTCCGCGCTCAGCAGTGCGAAAAGGAACGACGGTCAGTCTTGGAAGTATCTATATATGAAGCGTCGATGCCCTTCAACTTCAAGTACCTCATCCTCATCTCCAGCAACTCAAAAGCTTCTGAACAGACAGTATCATCTCTCATCCCTATATTCAATTCAATATGCGCTCTTTCTCCAAGATTTTGGCAGTTGCCAGTTTGGCCGCCATTGCCAACTCTGCGGTTTTGAAGAGGCAAGTTACAATCTCCCAATTTCCAATTTTCTGGGTTAGAAAAGCAAGGAATGGTCTTATGCACCGGATTCATGTCGCAGATTGAACTGTTTGGCACATTTCATCTGGAGATATTCACTCCATTTGGAACGGCAACTCAGAACATCAACATGCTACATTTTAAATGCTTCGAACATTCCGAGTCTTGGTTTTTATCATGGAAATTTTCGAACTAATAATAAATTTAGGGATAACAATGTCCTTGAAGTCACTTTGGTTGCTGGCGAGAATGCTGTAGTCCATGCTTCCGTCAAGAATGTCGGAGCCGAAGACTTGAACCTTTTGAGCTATGGAAGTCTCTTCGATACTGCTCCAGTTCAGAAGATCAACGTTTATGAAGGCGGTGAGTTTACATTATTCTGGACTATTCGAAATAGTTTTGTATGTTTAAAGGATCGGAAGCTGACATGAAGAAAGAAACTGCCGTTCCATTCAAGGGAGTTCTTCGCGCCATTCAACGTACCGACTTGGCCCCAGAGGTTTTCCACACTCTTGCAGCAGGTGAAACCTTCGAGACCTCATTCAACGCAGCCGAAGTCCACGATCTCTCCACCTCAACCTACACTTTCGTAGCCGAAGGTGCCATCCCCTTTGCCAAAGCTGGATCCACCGAAATCAGCGATTCCATTGTCTTCAAGTCCAATGCCGTCACTGTTTCCGTTGATGGTGAAGCCGCCAAGTCTGTCGCAAAGGCCATTCCATCCTCCATCGACCGTAGAACCGTTCTCCAATCCGGTTGTTCCACCAGCCAAAGATCCGCAACCACTCAAGCACTTTCCTACTGTGCTTCTCTTGCTAGAGCAGCCTCCACTGCCGCATCATCAGGATCCTCCACCAAGTTCAGCGAATACTTCAAGACAACCTCATCCAGCACCCGTTCCGTCGTCGCAGCTCGTCTCAGCGCCGTCGCTTCCCAATGTAGTTCTCTCACCTCTGGCTCCACAAAGTACTACTGCACTGACGTATACGGATACTGCGAATCCAACGTTCTCGCCTACACCATCCCATCCACCAACGAGATTGTCAACTGCCCTATCTACTACTCTGCTCTTCCATCACTTACAGGTACTTGCCACGCACAAGACAGAGCAACAACCACTCTTCACGAGTTCACCCACGCACCTGCTACTTACAGCCCAGGAACTGCTGATAACGGTTACGGATACGCAGCTGCTACTGCTTTGACCAGTGCAAGAGCTGTCTTGAACGCTGACAGTTACGCACTTTACGCCAACGGTATGTTTTTCTATCCTTTTGATTTTTGCGCAAGATATCTCATCTGAATTGTTGCTAATTGTTAAAATAGCTATCTACGTCGGATGCTAGATCAGAAATGATGCTACCATCTCCAATGGCATTGATATCCGAAAGACCGTCTAAATATCAAGCTATTATGTTTCATGGTGGATGTTGAAATGTTTCCCTTCACGAAGCTTCTTGCCAGTGCTTGGGATTAGATACATGAGAGTGGATGTATATTCTAGCTTCAGTCATATTTATATATCTCATTCGTTAACGAAATTTTCATGATCTACGCTTTGATAAATCTACCCTTTCCAACCGTTGTGCTATATTTGTGAATTATGATATGTATGGTTAAAATTCTTGAGACTAGGCTCAGGTATAACAATTAATCAAGATTACGATCTAATTACTTGGCACTTCGAAAACCCACTCGGCACTTTTGAGTTGTGCAAGATGGGAAGTACGCTAGAAGGTGTTGAGATAACGTTCAAAAACTTCAATTAATGTTTGTTAACCTGTTGGACTTAAGTTCATGCCTTTTCGAAGCTTGAATCTTCTAATACTTCTCAAATGGAATGATTTCTATCCAAGTCAAATATTTGAATGGGTGAAAGAACATCTTCTGCAAGATGAATGTAATATCGAAACGACCGTATGTAGTTTCGTTAACCAGTGAGATAAGCGAGAAAGAAAGAACACATCAATCTAGGTCTGGAGGGAGTTGTAATGCTTGATGCTTTAAATGTAATTGAGGATAATACCCCGAATCCATGTTCCGCAAAATCAATTGCCGAGAAATTCTGGATGTCGTCACATTTGTGAAGTCTTGAAGTGTGAGTGCGTATGTACGACCACGAATTTTCAGACAGCACATTAGAGGTGTATAGCACATGATGATTCAAACCACGCTCAACTACCAGTCAGTATTACTCTGAAAGCACTTATTAACCACAGCAGCAATGGCTACCTCGAACAATTTCTTTCCGTCTCACAACTATTCAACCTCACGACCAGTTGCCGTCCTCCTCTCTACAAACAACACAACCACAAATCCTGCTGTATCGCCTTCTTCGTAAGTTTCGTATGCGCCGAGCTCAGTTGTGGCATCATTCACTCCCAGAATGTATATATATTCCATGGCTATCTACATATGCATAACAAGGCTTGGTGTAATCGAACACGTTATTTCAATATACAAGTAAGTAGATCGAACCAATTCACAGTGGAACGTGGAACCCAATATTTACCCCGCACCAGTGCCTACTGAAATTTCTTTCGCTCAAACACACCATTCTTTCTTCTCATTCTGTTAACTCTGTTGTCGATTTCGTCTTCACAGTGAATAGGCATCAAAAATTGAGTCATCTGAATAAGAGTCATTTAGTTGCTTCGACGTAATTCCAGATTTCATTCCCAATCCCCCACTTTGGAGAATATGCCATGTCAATGGAACAGAACTTGTATGAAGGCAAAAGTTCCAGGAAGTATATATTGCACGGAACGTACGTCATCCAACCCATTCTCAGTCAAGCTTCACATGGTCTCTAGTTTCTAAATATGAAATACTGATCATTGAAATAGACAAATGCAAGAAATGCTATCAAGCTATTGAACCTCGCTCAACTTATTGTTCTCAACGTAAGCTTGTTGTTTTCAACGTTGGGTGCAGATGTGATTTTGCTGGTTCGAGATATTGATTGTGGGAATAGACAAACAATTCGACTCGAGAAAGGCTAAATGTAGAACGGCTCAATGCACCAGACCACCTATAGGGAATGGAATCTACTGCTCTCAACGTAAGTGTGTAATTGCCGCTTTTCATGGCTCCCTATACAAAGCCCTTTCGTTGATACTGACAAAAATATAGACAAGTGTCATGATTGGAATTGCAACATGCAAACATGTCTTGAAATGTTCTGGTGTCAAGAACGTAAGTAGCCATTCCTTTTTAAGTCAAAATGGAATAGAACAAGACTGATATATTTACCCCAGATTTTTACTGCGCCCAGCAAAATTGTGATTTCCCGAAATCTGGAAACGCGTTGATTTGTGCCGCACACAAATGTCAAGATCCTTTATGTGTAATTCTTCGATTCGGTCTTTCGAAATTTTGTGGGAGTCACAAGTGTCATTCGGATGGATGCTTAAGAAAAAAGTATGGAGAGAACCACATATACTGCGACTTCCATGCGTGTTATTCCGTCTCAATTTGTCCAAACATGAAGGATCTACACGGCGGGAGAGTACATTGTCAGATTCACAACTGCTCCAAGCCGGGGTGCTTGTCACCTAAAACCGCAGCAGAAAACTTTTGTGAAGATCATGGTCGTGTGTATTAGGTACGCCAATTCACCAAGTATCGATGGAAGTAAATGAAAAAATAGCTAATATCAATAGTATACAAGCATTGTGATCTTCTTCGTCGCAGACATGTCCGAGTATAGCGAATGTCAATCAAGTCCAATAAAGCCGAAAGGAAATGAATACATTATTTTCTCTCTATATTCACTCACCTAATCTCCCAGTAATTTAAGATCTGTCCCGCTCCATAGTCGTAACAATTTCCATCTTCCACTTCAAATAACATTTGACCAATCTAACATCTTCTCACATCACGCCATCTCACCCGCCAGTTCCACCCTTCATAAGAACCAACACTGCCATCCTTATGTAAAGACAGTGAATAACTTCAATTCAACCGCTCCTGTAATATAATGCTACACCCCCACGAAAGAGACTAGCTCTTTCTCGTAGCCCTTACATAAGGGCTACTGTTCCCTATACACATCCAACTCTCTAGATAAAGCACAATTAGACATTCAAGACCTACGCAATCGTGGGTACTGTGTCTTCAGTATTCTTCTCACACAAATCATTCCATCAACTTCAAAACACCAACCCTCAATCAGCATGCCCTGTCACTGGCAGCCCCGCGGCGAAAGACGCTGCAAAGGAGCAAAGGAACCCCAAAGCATTTTCTGCAACCAACGTACGCATACCCCCCTACCTACCTATCTATCTATGCAACCATCCTCCAATCCCAACCTAGATTAACAATCTCCACAGACATCTGCCGCAACCAAGAATGTCCCGAGCAAATGCTCGACTACAACACCTGGTGGTGCAAAAAACGTATGGAAAATACCTCATCCCCCATCCCAAAGTAAGAAAACTAACACCACCCCTCCCTCCCACAACAGACTCCCCCTGCGCCCTAAGATCCTGCACGACCCAGCGCTTCCAATCCTCCATCTCCTGCGCCCCGCACAAATGCCACCGTCCCAAATGCATCTCAATCCAATTCGCGCCGTCCAGATACTGCAGCGGCCACAAATGCCACATCGACAACTGTCTGCGGGAGCGCAGCAGCACGAATCGTTTCTGCGCACTACATGAGTGTGCGTTGGGAGACTGTGAGAAGTTGAAGGACTTGGTGGGCGGGAGAGTGTACTGCGCATTGCATAGTTGTGGGATGCAGGGGTGTTTGGAGGGGAAGGAGGGGGAGAAGGGAGAGTTTTGCGAGGGGCATGCGAAGGGGAAGTAGAGGGAGGGGAAGGAAGGGATTGTGGGATATGTAAAGCTAGCTGACCAATTGCGGGGAAAAGCTCTCTAATGATGATCGGGATGATGATGATGATGATGATGATATGAACCAGGCATCGAACAGGAACAGGAACAAGATTGAAACTCATCACCTCACCTCTACAAAGACGATACATACAGATCCAACAGTCAATAGAGAGAGAGAGAGAGGAATCCGAAACCAAGCCCCCAAAAACAAAACAAGAGGCCGGAACTCAACTCCCCCCCCCTCCCCCAGAAAGAAAAAGGAGCTATCAAGACATCCATCATACAATATGATCACACAAAGGACAGACACCCGTGTTAGCTAGCTAGCTAGCGAGTCCTTATATAAGTACAAGTACATAGTGAGCTTCCCATAGATAGATAGAGAGATAGATAGATAATCATGAGAAAGAATGATTACAATCATAAGAGAATAAAGTGCCTTCATCCCCAACACACAACTCATAGCCCTGTTCCCCCCCTCCTAACTTTTCAAGCACAAAAAAACAAACAGAATCCAGGCCCCGTCACACTTCTGCTGTATGTATTATGTATGTACGTATATACGTATATATTCTTCAAACAAAAACGCACAATCAAGTGAAGAATTTGTAACTGTACAATCGGTAGATAGTCAAGTAAGTTCAAGTTAGAAAGAGGAATCCTCTCCTGCTGAATTTACAACTACTACCACCTGATCTTATTACTACCTCTGACACCAACAAATCAGCCTCGTCAACCAAATCACCAATCCATCGATAGAATTTGTTTAATTGATTAATTATTCCTCGCGATTTCTTGTACATACATATGTAAACGTACATGTACTCAATCTTGCGCCGACTTCCACTTCCCCCTCTCCTCCCTCACTTCTCACTTCTCACTTCTCACTTCTCACATAAAACTAAACTCCTATTGCTATTCCTATTCCCAACCTTAATCCTATTCCATCCCATTCCATCCAAACCGAAACGCCAAGAAACGAAATAATGGTATCGGAACTAGAATTTGTACGTCCACTCGTTTATTCGTTCGTAGCTATTGGTATTATTAATCTGCTTTAATCGCACTATCATATCATTAGCTTCATGTTCTTGCATGTATCAACCCCATCACAAGCGAAAGATATCATCCACTTCCCCCCCCTTTTTTTTTCAAAAGAGGATAAGCACCCTAAAGACGGAAAACAAAAGAAATCTTTCGAAAACTTACCCATAAACCTTTCTCACAAACCAAAAACTTGTCAAAAATCCTACTGTTCCCGTCGCCAATCCATAAGTAACAGCTACGACTCCACAGTAACTGAAGAACAACATTCCACTAACAAATCCCTCAATATGTAACCTCCTCATGTAAAACCACACACAATACGCCATAACCCAAACTGCTGATCCACCTCCTACAAGGAAAGAATGCCACCACCAATTGTAATCTTCAGCACAAAGTTTAATGTAAATGGTAACAATTGTGACTTCCGCAATTGTGATGATAAGAAGAAGAGTTATGAGAGAGAGGAAACCAAATACGTAGTAATATCCACTTTTATCTTGCCAAAGTGATTGGAAGACAAAGAGAAGTTCGATAAAGATTACTGCGAAAGGGATGAGGCCAGCTAGGAGAATTGAAGAAGTAGAACGAATATACCATGGCTGAATTGGTACTTGTCGAGGGATAATAGCCGTTTTTGTTGGGGATTCCCATGCGCCGGAACGTGTGTAACCGTAGTAAGAACCAGCATAGACAAGAGGGAGTTGGATGCAAAGCCATAGGAATACGAGAGCAATAAGGGTACCAAATGGAAGGGCGGTACTAGATGCCTGGGCCCAGACGAATAGATTGAGGATGAAAATTAGAGAAAAGAGAAGACCGGGGAAGAGAATGGCTGTGATCAAGGTATTTTTGCGCCAATTGAGACCTCCAAATGTTTTGTAGACGCGTGCGCTGAAATAACCAGAGAAAACTCCTGCGAAGATGAAAAGACCAATTCCGACACTGATAAATCCACCACGGAAACTAGGGTTCAGTATACCTAGACTACTTAAAGAAAGTAATCCAAAGGCCATGAAAACGAGTTGCATTCCAGATCCGACCAAAGGTGCTAGAAGGTATCCATAAGGAGGTGGACGGAAAACATCTCCATGAAGCAATTTCCAACCAGTAATATCTTCCAGTTGCTCGTCATCAGAAGAGACGTCCGCATCATTCTCGGTATCAACCTGATCCAATAAACCAAGCCCAGTTTTTTCTCCAGTTTTAGGTGATCTTGCTCCACTACCAGGTCTAGATCTTCTTTTTGGTTTTAATTTTCCATCTTCTCCTGAGACATCCCTTGCATATGCTTTAATATCTCCTCGAACAGTTCTGGCCAAGATCATAGCAACAATGCCACTAAGAAGACCTGAAATGATCAAAGAATTGACAATAGCCAACCAGTGAATTCTTGTTCCTTCCTCTTGGTTAACGAAGTATAGATCCCATCGATTTCTCCATTCGACCTTTTCATCCTCACGGAAATAAACAGAGTAGGTGTATGGAATCTCCATTGTAGCTCCATCATCCAAATCTATTTCTCTCTCCGGTGGATGATATGATGAGAGTGGGTATGCGAGGGCGGGTGAAGAATCGGTATGATTCGGGGCGAGATATAATTCAAATGGTGTACTGACATCATTCAGATCCGCAGGACATCCCGATTCCACTCTCTTATCAGCTCCAACACTCTTGGTATAAACTTCGAATCCAACAATAACCTTTCCACCTTTTTCCCCGTCCTTTCCTGGAGCCTTTCGATATCGTAGCACGATTGTAAGATGATTGTTGATGAAATATCTCGCTTTGCCAGTTTGAGAAAAGTCCTTGTAGCCCAATTTGAATCCAGCAGCGTAATATTTCTTGCTTTTATCCACCGTCACAAAACTCGTTGCTCCAGGTAAATTATCCACAATCCATTCCACAACATAACCATCCTTAACCAATTCCTTTGCGCGCTTAAGATCTCTTCGAGTGACCGTTTTGGAACAGAGGAAGTTGCATTCTTGATCCTTTCCCATTACCAATTCGATATCGGATTGTGTGATTCTGTCCCCGCGTAAGACTTCGCCGAGATTCAATGATATACTTTGGCCGCTGAGTAGAGAAGATCCGGCGTGACGAACACCGGTTGGAGGACAAACGAATGGAAGATCGTAGTAGGCATATTGTAATTGTGTATTGTCGGAGTAAACCTTGTTGACCAGCAATGGGATTGCTTCGTTGTCTTTGTAACTTTTAATCGACCAACCTATATGAATGAGAGAACAGTTAGGTTGCTATCCGGAGTCCAACATCTAGCAGATAAGGGGATGGGATGGGATGGGATGGGATTGATATGGCAGTCAGTGGCAGACATACCTGGTATGTAGAAAGCATCCGTGATTGAAATTGCCAGGAAGAAGAGTAGCCAACTTCCTATCCTCATTGAAGAGTTGGTAGCCATATTATTGATGTTATCTTGTCCAATAAATTATTAAAAAGTCTAAGTCGCTCAGTAAAAATTCGAACTTCCTCCCAGCTTTGAAGTCCGGAAGGTCCGTAGATGTCGTTCGATGATGGTCGCACCAGACGGAGTTGTCGCGATTGAATTGAAGATAAAGTGTTTTCTTATCGATGAAAGAATGGAATGATTGCGAGTTTATGATTTACGATTGCAGCTTTCCTCTTCTTCTTTTGTTGATGAGATGGAAAGGTGCACAACGACCGCCTCCTTCTTTCCCTTTTGCCCGTCTCCAATCTTTAGCCAAGACGCCGTATCGCTCTGTCGGTCCTTCAAGATGGATGCGCGATGGCATAAAGCGTAATATGGGGATTGGGGTTGTATTTCGGATCAGAAGCTTAAACGCTCAAGGATTAAAGCAAAGTCCACTGGTGATCCTTAATAACGAGCGCAATGGGCACAAAGTACCTCTTTGGAAAGATTTCAATTGTGACAAAGGGAAGTGTGAAGGTGTCTTTCCGCGAACGACGGAAGATGGAGACAGAGGCGTCGGTGTCGGTGCCGGTGTGTGAATTATGCTACTCGATGGTAATCTCGAAGTTCGAGGCAAACTGATGGTTGAAGCTCTTCGGAGCAAGGTTGAGATGGGAGTGGAACTATCGATGGGCGAGAACGAGAACGCGAACGCGAACTAGAGCCAAAACTTCTTAGGAGATCGATATTCTCCACCAAAACGGCTTGAACGGGTTTGGAGCGGCGAGGTATGAGGATGGATATGGCCAAGGGGGGGATGGAGATGGCATGAAGAGAAAGAAATTGAAGATATCGAGGTAAGGATGCGTGCAGAGTCAAGAAGAGTAAAGGGTACCGTGTAGAGAGCAGATAGACATATATTAATACACATTTCCTCCGATGTGATTGGCACGGAAGATACAATAATATATCTTTGATTGTGATGCCATGGATCTATCTATTCACATATTCACATATTCATCTCCTCATCTAATCGTCCATCGACGGGGTATGCGTCTAGACCTTTCCACAGCAAACGGCCTTCCCCTTTTCATTGATCCCGAATACATCGGGTATCCATTCGTTAGATATCGGATATTGTTACGGAAAATGGATAAATGGAGAATTACCCATGAGCAGCGAGCCGAGATATTTATCCGTTTCTTTGTTTATTTATTTATTTATTCGCTCCCCTTATATATCAATACATTTATTATTTATTGTGTATTATGCATTATGCATTATGCATTCACCATAGACTCCCTCTTCATCTGCGTCAGTTCCATTACTTCAATTCCTAAAAATAGCAACGTCAAGGTGAGCTATCTTCACCAACAACACCAAGCCCACACAGCCCACTCTGCTGCTCGGGTACGCACACGTGAAGTTGGAAAAGTGGTGGAACTCTTGTCTTGTCTTTGACCATCTCTTGTCCCTAGCTGCTTAGTCCGAAAACTTCAAACGCGACGACAACATCAAATCGTCAGAATGTCTTCATCTCATCTCTTTTCCCTGAAACAAATGACACGCGTGTTTGAAAACTATTTGTTTATCAGTTCTCCCGTCAAAATCTTCCGTCATCCCGTCTCAACCCCTCACACATCACGGCACACGATGCATCGTATGCAAAACGTCCATGTCCGAATGCGCGTGAAGATGACGAATTCATGCCTGTGCTTGCATATCTACTACGCCGTTCATGTTGGCCCTCTCAAAATAGGTAGTCGATCAAAATTTGAGGTGGGAGTACGCAATATTATGTTTCTAGAGTTAGAAACGCGGATATGATGTAAGAAATCTGACTTGGGTGTTTCGTATCGCCACAATCACATCTCACATTGGAAGAAGTGGTGTGTTGCATTGCTGGAAGATAGATTGACTTGATTCACATTCATCGTAAGATTCCTTCATACTTGAATATCACTTCTTCATCCCACAGAGGACCGTGTAGACGACCTAATATGTGTTTTCTCGAATCTCGAAAATTCTTCATCCCTCTCAAGTCTAGAACATCAAGTTGATGATCAGCACCTACTAAAGCGAAACGTTACATTGATAGCGCTCAATCAATTCGTAGAAATTTCAACCTAAGGTTTCCTACCATCAATCTCTATTTTCCATCTTGTGAGCTTCCATCTGTCGACTCTGATCTTTACCCGTCGTGGTATGGTTTTGGCATGGTTCACGTGATACACCCTCCGTATAATCGTCTTCCTCCAATTACCATTTGTCTTGTTGCACGTCTGTTTCACTTCTAGCACAAATATCAGGGGGGGTTCCCCTTGTCTTACATCAATCGAGATGCATAGTATCTTCTGGTTCTCGTGTTGGTCTCGTGCCGGGCACGTGTTTCAGGCATTCGAATGTACTCATGGTGCATTGCCCATCCGGGCGTTTCTTCACCGTTATGCTCTGTTGAAAAAGCAACAGCTAGACTAAGGATGCTGCATTACCGGTAATGTACCGGTACATCGCCGTTCCATAGCAAGTGCCCCAGATCTCAAAGACCATGTGTTCAGATTGAGACTACTCTTTCGTCACACCATTCTCACATGATAGAGATAAGGAGAGTCGATCATACATCGTTCTCTCACCAATTCCAGCACAATTCTTTCGCTTGCCGCGCCGGATGTATCGGATGTGCGTATCATAGCTACACGTTGATAGATCATCTTGGACGAGAATATTCACACAAGAGAACAATATCTCGGCGGGAAATGGCCCCTTAGCTTTGTGCTATGTACCCCGAATGAATCCCTCCAGTCCAATGAAGATGTCCAAAATCGAGATACAAAAAGATCTCCGATGAGATTCTTCATCTGTCAAAGACTAAAGACCGAGTTGACAGCAGATCGTATGCTCCCAAATTTAGTTCGCATTAGCTCTCGGTCTTGTCCGACAGCTTTCACTCCTGATTTCTTAGGTTTTGACTGTTTACCTAAAGAGTACTCCTAGATTTCGAATACTAATCTTGGTATGATGTCAAATTTTTACACTTTGAATGGTATCCACTCCATCTGAAGTGCACGAAAATAGTTTCTGTTCGTCCATTTCATAGACTGTCTCTTTATTCCCGTTGGCTAGAGTTTTGAAGATGATCATCTGAAGATGTCAATGCTACCATATTCGAAGTAGTCTACAATCAACGGACAAAATTCGAAACATGGTGATGATATGAGCTTGATGTCTATGAGTATAGGGCTATCAACACTAATTAATCATGATTCGTGAATAGATGTACATTTATGACTCCACAAACACTCCAAGTACCCAAGCTTCATGGCACTCATTAGATCGACCTAGATCACTGATGTTCGACACTAAGAACAAAAGGTACTAGTGTGAGACTTTATGCTGCCTATCATATACCGGATTATCATAAGCTTGGTAGTTCAATGCCGTCTCGAATGCGGATACATACCATGAAAGATCTAGGGGGTCGGTACTCAGATCCGTCCTTGAGCCGTCCCACTATGAAAGCATTATGTGAACATGCAATTTACTCACTAGAAGATAATTTTTATTCGGATTATTATTCGAGTTATCGATTGTGATAGTCAAGATTTTCATTATCAGGACAATTATCGGGAATGAATTTAATCTATAACATTGCACGTGTGCGAATGTTGCAAGGAGAGTGAGGAAGTACCTTGCAATCTCTTCAATCCTCTGGTTCAGCTGTTATCCCCATTTCATTCCCGTTAGTTCGAGTTGTAGAACGGTAGATACTCATCTGCCAAACTTCTGATATCGTATTGCTCCACTCAATGCACAATCTTCACATTCTTCACAAAAAGAAAACATAAAAAGAAAACACAAAAACACAACATAACTCCAACGTTGAACTCAAGCCTCAGGTACCGCAGTGCAGATGATTCAGCCTTACACTACACATCATCTTAGTAGATGGTTCTTAAAAAATCACATGGCCTACATGTCAAAAGTTGTTTGAAATGCACCACCCGTTGCTCATCCTTTCATAATGTTCATCTCAAAACTAGCAGCCTGAGAGAAACCCATTAAGGATATCCTGTAGAAGATCTTTTCGTACAAAATTGCCTTGAACTATACATGTTTAGTCAAACGAATGGTATAATATATTATGAAAAGCTTGTCAAAAACGATCACTACTGCGAATTTGTATTAGCTTTCATTTATCCATAATTTTTTGCTCCTCGCTCTTCGCTCTTCGCTCTTCGACCTTCATCTATAAGTGGTATCCTGGATCAAATCCTCCATTCACAAACAACCTCGTACATGGTCCAATAGGAAGTCCTACAACTTTAGACTTGATCAACTAAACGGCATACTATCAGTATGCAAACCGTTACTATCCTTGTACATCATAATGTCTTTGATTTAATCTACAGATGCAGATCGATCGTCGTTGCAGTAGTGTAATCTCAGTCTTCTATGCATTGTTCATCGTATCTTTCTCCATTAATTCTTGACTTCGACGTCCAAAGTTTGAAGGATTGTATTTGCGTATCGTATACATAAACTCTATCCCATGCGCAACTGAATCCACTCTGCAATATTGTACGATAACCGTTGCATAACAAGCCACTAGTATCGATACAGCTCCAGGTATATTTTGTGTCTAGAGCTAAGGACAAAATGTGAACCTTCCAAGCTTCGATTGTACATATTATGTCACGAGCCACGCCATCCGCCATTACCGCGTGAGCTAGCTATGGAATTTCTGTCGCATACTCCAGCCTATCATTGTCTCAATGTACAGTAGTCATACAATGATCAACAGGTTCATCTACCAAATCTGGAAGCTACAGCCATTTGCAGCTGGCCAATGCTTGTACCTGCGTCTGTGCGTGAACTTTCTTTAAGGTTTGCATTAGTAAGGTTTTTTTCACTCCAATCGTCTTGTAACCGAGATGCAGACTTCCAATCAACCTAAACCCCAATGTTTCTGCACCCTGACCATTCTACGCTCTAAGCATACATTCTGCTTAGTGGACCATCAACCTTAGAAAATCGTCTAGTTTACAAACGCCCGGCTTGCTTGAAAACCTTTTAGATGCACAAGCTCCACACAAGGCCAAGCTCATAGACTAAATATTTTACAGTTTTCACGTACTATGCTTAGCGAACGCATCAATTAACGGATGACTTTCATACGTACTGGAATTCGAGATCATCCAACTGTGGCCCGATCCTGGGCTCGCAGATTCCGAAGCAAGCGCCATGAAATTAAATGTTAGTGTGAGGGTAGATAATTCCTTGATACCTGGAGCTTGCGATCTCTTAGTCCTGGGCCAAGTGAGTGACACATGAAATTCGTACAGTTATGGCAAAGTAAGTATTGAATAGAGTTTCCGTGCCTGAAGCTTGGAGGATGCAAATGTAGCATTTCTTTTTTTACTTATAGACCATGAATTTCCTACAATCATGGGAAGATCATTTAAGTTCTTATATCTGTCTATATATTCTTGGAGAAAAAGAAAGTCTTGAAATTATATCATTTCCAATACGCACAAGTTGAACACTGAACCTCTTCATTCTGAAATCACATTGCATCGCCGTATACAACCAATATGTCTTCCTCCTCATCAACATCATCGTCATCGACGTCGAATATACAAAAAATCAAAAAGCTCTTGTAAGTTCTCCCATCCTACATCTTTGCTCATATCATATACTAACACTCCACTCTCTAGTAAGCTCAAATCCCCATCCACTTCACGCTCTACCTCACGCTCCACAAGCCTACCCAGCACCTCTCTCAACTCTCCCCATCCCTCACCTACATTCGACTCCAAACCCCGCATCCATTCCTCCTCAACCATAACCTCAATCACCTCTTCCCACTGCTCGCACTCCTCATATCCCACCTCGCGCAAAGGATCCACATCGGGACTCTCCACATCAGGCCTCTCCACCGCCGCCGCATTCTCCCTCTCCTCTTCCAACCACACCATCCTCGAAGACTCCCGCAATTCCATCGACTCACGTAATCGTATCGCGGGCCTCGGACTCCGCGGAAGTGGAATTGGAATGACAGGTGCGCAGACAAGGTGTAATAGTCTATCGTCCATGATTTCGATAGGGTCGTTGGAGATTGAGAAGACGGAGACGTTTGGGGTAGAGATTGAGGAGAGGGGAGATGCGGATTTGGATTTGGAAAGTAGGAAGGAGAGGAGGAGGGGCAAGGTGTGGGAGGGGGAATTGGGGGAGTGGGTTTATTAGGCTACGGGGTTTTTTACGTCTGGGTAGGGTTGTGTCGGAGGAGAACTTCACGCTTCGGAGGAGAAACATTCATTATCAATCATCTCTCGAATGATTATCTTTCTTTTGTCTTTTGGTTTGGGATACATGTATCATGTATAGCGTTGGTCGGTTGTGCCTGGATAGCAGGTAGCCAGGCAGCAAGGGTCTTGGTAAAGACCGAGGTCGAGGAAAAATGGGAATGTACGGATGGATGCATGGAATGGTTACCTACATGGATATGGAAGTATCAAGGGCTGATTACTTGAGTATCAAATGAATAGGATGGATGGGATTGGATGGGATGGGATAGGATACATCGGACTTTAATCGAGCCGATCTTTTTTTTTTGTTTTCGTCTTTTCGGACATGCTGGGATGGGGAAGGGAAATTTATGTGTTATGATATCATCACGAACTCTTTTTGAAAAGTTTATATTTTGATCATGTGATTTGTGATTCTTGATATGAGGGTGTCCTCGTCGGGGACGAAAAGAGCGGCCGGAATTGTCAGTGAGTATTCAGAAATGCGTATTATTTTGGTGGGTGTGCACGGTGCTCCATTTCGGCCGCTTTTTTCGTCCCCGAAAAGGGGGTGGTTTTTATGGCTTGGGTACGGATAACGTGCGGAGACTTGTCACTTTGAACTTTTGAAGCTAGAAATTGGAAGTGGGAGTAAGGGGTAGTAGGAAGGTGGTGGTGTAATTTTCGGATAGATAGATAGATAGATAGATTGATTGATTGATCGACGACGGTTGGTTCTTGGTACAAAGACAGGATAGTACAGCATTGTCCCTCCGAAGCCACGACAACCGTACACTAACGTTTCCATCTCCGAAGCCATCAAAACCGTCCACTAACCTTCCCACGGGGAAAGCTGTACTAAATCATACCCCCGAGCTCGAGAGTACGACATCGCATCATCCGGATTCGTCAATTGCGCATGGCGATCTACGGAACCGAGTAGAAAAAGTCGACGGTAAGTTATGGATTTCAAGGTTGCAATCGCTTGTTTTCATCGGCTATTATGCAGAGCGACGTATGACGATGTCGGAGTTAAGATGTAGGAGGAGAGAATAAGAAATGAATGTATAGAGAGTGAACTAGCTGAACAAGACTTTTAGAGACTTTTTTTGATAGGGTTAGAGTAGGAGCGGAGCAACAATACGCGATACTATTTATCTTGGCTGGCGGGGTGGAATAGTGATTATCCGAGGCTTAAGACCGACCCGTTGTATTATCCCCTAGACTGCCGGTTGGTTCATGGCGTTTTCGCTAATGAGAAGTTGTTAGTTCGTTAGTGATATTAAATGCTCCTATTGCTTTGATGTAGAGAATCGGGAAAAAAATAATAGTAAGACGAGAGAATAATTGAAAGGGTCACTTAGGGGAAAGAGATCGTATTAAGTATACTATACTAAATCATATAATAGAAATTTTCATATTATTACTTTTATTGCAAGACATGCAGACTCAATAATTAAGGTTTATGATTCAGAGAAATGTATTCTATTGATGTCAGAACTATATGTCAGAATCGTATTATACGATTTCTATAGTTTCGGAGATTAGTATAGTCTGGTGCGAAATTCTAGAATAGTACGGGTTCGGGGGGGGGTTCATTTGAGTTTTTGTATGCATGGAATGGAATTCTATAGTGGAAATTAGATCAAGATGATGAGGGCTAGATTTCATTTCTGAGTTGTCGTTGATTTGCTAGATAGTTATCTGTGTGTTTCCACTAGAGAAGAGATTCTTAGAATAGAAGCGTAGGGAGAAATCTTCTTTTTTAATTATCAAATTATATTACTTTATCTCATAAAATCTATCTACCTACCTATCTACCTATCTAAATCAGAATCGGAATCAAAGTTTCGCAATGAATAAAACTAAGCAAACTTTAGAAAATAGTAATAGTCGATTCCTTAAGCGATCGACTGGTTTCTAGTTCAGGAACGCGAATTGTCCCCGTGTGGTTCTAACATTGATTAAAACTTGTAGTATGATTAGTATCATCAAATATTATATACTTGAATAATAATAATCTCAATGAAAGTATTGAAAAGATTTTGAATATACAGAATTTGATCTTTGTATACTGAAAACCAGAACTTCTAATATCAACTATTTGATTTATGGATTTTGATAAGAAACACTAGGTCATTGAACTCTCACGGGGATACTTCGCTTTCCGGGGACATTTATTTTCCCCAACTAGGAACTAGTCGATCGTTTAAAGAGCCGAATGTTAGTCGGATATTGAAAATGAATGATAGTGATTGAATATACCGGGGTAGATTGCCACTACTAAACACCACCTAAGATGCATATATTCAACTCCGAGTCTAAGTCCGAAGTACGATGTGTTTGCTCTATTTATAATGCAATACAGCATAGCATAGTGCGATAATAAATCACTGTTTAACCGCGTGCAGAAACCCCGCAACCTCGTGGTCGAAAATCCCATCCCGCACTAAGTGGTCCGCGGCCTCTACGAGCCATGACTGACAATCTTTTTGGGTGATCTTTTTGCCTAGATGGGTCTTTGAAGAGGGGTATGTTAGTAGATGGAGAGGTGATGATGTTGATTGGTTTTTTGGGGAAGAGGGGGGGGGGGGAAGATAATACGCATGGGATACTAGAATAGAGTTGAATACGAGAAGATCTTACGTACTTCTTCACCCACAGAATTTAACGTCTTCCCGGGCACTTCTGCCCTCCTTACACTTTCTTCGAATGAACAAATGGCCCTGTTATACATATCCACGTCCGCTCCACAAAGTCCCTCATTCGGTATTTTCCCCCCACCAACCCACTGCAGCGATATTCTCTTCGTAGGGATATCCTCAGTAGTATATAAATTATAATCCAGTTGAATCTCAAAACGAAATCCATTTCTCACATCTCCGGTAGCGTGGAGACGAACGCCGATGGAGGGATTGGAGGGAGAGCGGATGAAGTAGGCCCAATGGTCTTTGTAGGGGTGACCATTGTAAGTGAGGAGTTCGACGAGGAAGGTGTCTGGGGGACCGAGAGATGTAGGGGATGGAGCGGGGGGTATATTTGCGAGAGCGAAGGATTTGGAGAAAATGGGGGGAGGAGGAGGGGGTGGTGGTGGTGGAACGGAGCTGCTGTCGGTGTTGGGGGGTTGATTTGTGTTTTGGTTATCATCTGATATTAGAGTGCAATAATTGATATCTACTAATTCACCAAGTATCGCAGAGCCCTTAACCTCGACGGCTACATGGGAAGGGACCAGAGAGGTCATGGTGATAGCGTCAATCTTGTGAATTTCACCACCCTATACACTTCCAATAACGCAACTTCGATTAACAAACAACGAACAAGAAGAAAAATAGCTCAAGAAGTAGAACATACACAAGAAAGCAAATAATCTGGGGGAAAAGAAATTCGAAGGTTCCTTTGGAGTGGATTTCTAGGCAGTTAACGTTGGTTAAATCAGCCTTATAAAAATGGGTCTATATTCTGTCCGGGGGGACACGTGGCGGGATCTTCAGGATCTTAGGGGGTCCCACAAATCTGTGCCGTTAACGTTAGTGGCGCTTTTTTCTTACACCACCTACGTTATCTGGGTATATGTTCTAGAGTTTTTGTGGATGATGTATCGTAGTAATATAATTGTCTGTTTTTGATTTCGAGAGTGTGTAATGTGAGAAAAATAGACGTATTGTATGTGAGGAATCGAGCCGATGAAGGTGTTGCGGATTTTGAAGCAAGATATATGGTATCGAGCTAAGCTAGTGGATTACCTCGGTATGCAATTAATCCACAAGCAAGTCTTTCAGATGATATTCCATATCAACTTCTCTAGATATTGTCTGGTATAGTTTTGCATAATAGCAATGCTATAGCTGAATGTTTGAGTTCTAATCCAAAAGATTTTTATAATACTATTCCGGGTTCAAATAAATGACGCACAGAATATCTTCCTAAAAATCTTATATTGGCGGATTATGATGTCGGTTATTTCTGCGCTTTATCTTCTATCCAGGAAGGAGGATATGGTCTTTGAATAGTTGTTAAAGTTATTACATTATTATTGACGTCCGTTATTGCTATCTACAGGTACTATGCGAAAATGGTATAAATACATGCGGAGGAAATGAAGAAATTTTGAACGCCCAACCTTAGAATGGTTCCTATTACCAGAACTTAACTTCGAGAATCCCAAAAATGTAAACGCCGTTCCAATTTTAAAGTCCAAAAGTGAATAGAATGGACACTTTAGTTTTCAAGACAATGCTTCCTTCTTTCATGCAGTAAATCAAGAGTGAGTCGAATCTCATGAATGTCCCATTTTAAAGAAGACGACTCTAGGATCTTTAAAACCCATTGAAAATCTTTAAAATGTGTTGTACGCGCCCGAGCAATACCCCTAGGATATAGGAAATTGATACAGGCTAGACGGTACGGATTTACACCTCTTTGATTCCTCCAGAAGCTGATCCATTGATCTTCATTCCCATCGACAGGAAACGACACGATCTCTGTGTCTATCTCAATACCTCGTAGCAATTGCTCTTTTGACCACTGGCATCGTAAGTCCTTTTCCTCTTGTAACGGATCAACAATCATGTCCCTGACAAATGAAATGTTCTTGTAAGAAAGAATACCGCAATTGATGTCGGTAGTCTTGAGAACATAGAACCCATTCCAATCCAACTTCGCAAATTGTTCTGAATCAAGACACTCTCTCAAAGGTTCGAGAAATGACATTAGAATGTTGAAGCATACGCACTCAAATGTGTAAGGATCATAGTCTTCGTCTTCTGGTATAGGGTATTCACGGTCTGGTTGAACACGTAATCTAAGCTCAAGTATTTTCTTTGTTCTAGGTGGTTCTCCTTCTCCGTTTCCTAACAACTGCTCAATAACCTTTTCGATTCTCACTTTAAACAGTCTGTACGAGCCATCGTCCGTAGATAAGAGTGAGTCATCATAGTTCCCGATATTAGTTATGTTCAGCTTGATACGGCTGATTTGACTGCCGTGGTGAACTAAAAACTTGTCTTATCTCTGTCGATTATTTTTACTAAGATCGGGGTTCTGTTCATGCCCATTTGGGTCCGGTATTGTTTCAAAACTGAAGTCTGCCGCTTCTACTTTGTCTATCGAGCCTCCAGATTCGAAAATCTCGAGGTATCCCAGATATTCATCTCCCCGGAGGTCCAATATGATAGAAATGCGTATTTCTCGATAAAATTCTGGTAAACAAGTAGATCGTACATATTTGGATGTCGATAGCATATTGAGTGCATCCTTGATGTGTCTCAGTTGAATTCCATAGGTAGAGAATCTTGAGCTTTTCTCTTGGGCTCGTTCAAGAAGCCGTTTGAATAGAGCCTGTATAAGTTCTGTGGGAAGAGAGAGAAAAGTCGAGGGTTCACTTCTCTCCATGGTGAAAGCAAAGGTCAGATTTGAGGATTCGCTGCTTTTGAGCATGAGATTCGCGTTTCCGTCAGAGGAAGACATCTTGGAAAGGTATTAAATGATAGGAATTTATAATACAATATCCGCGTATACAGGTATGAGTAGCTGCGAATGTATGAGTGTATGTGAATACTCGAATAGATATAAAAGTACAAATGTATATGAATGACTGTGAACGTATAATACGGAGAGGAGGAAAAAAAGGGTAATACAAGAGCGGGCATTCTGTTTGAATAAAAGAGAAAGTTGCATATTTTTGTGTGCCATTGAAAGGCTGAGAGAGAAATACTCCTTCCTCATAGTATCTATTCTTAACTGTCTAGTTCAGACCGAAGCAGAACTAGTCCATAAACTAGTTAGCTAGATTGACACAGGTTGAGATATCCTAAAACTACTAGCGTAATTACTACTCAAAATTTTAACCAAATTGTAGACCGATATCTCAGATTTTGATCCGATCAAGCAGCACATAAATGAATGAATGAAATATAAAGCATGAACTGAACACATAGAATGATTTCAATATCCGAGATATCCATGATAATTTCATCCAGATTGATAGAAATCCAGATACCACTGTTCCTACCATAGACTAGTTATAACCTAGGAGACCTAGCTCCTAGATACATATAGTACATGAAATAGTATGAACTATCCCAGGGTTTCGTTTTCATAGTACAAATTTATGGAGCACACCCGGCAAGCTAAACGAAGCGTAACTGCACGTGATTTGGAATTATGTAATCACGGACTTCAATGGTCATCTCTCAACCTCGGCATTACAGCCTCGCGATACATTCATACATTGAGAGCTTCTCATTAACAGATTCTTATAATATTCAACTTCATTTCCATATCTATCTACAATGTCTGCGGTTATTTATTATGCCATATGAAATGCAAATAGTGTCAATCTTAATATCCCTCAATATTCATCTGATTATCTCGACCTTGGCGGCTCTCTCAACTACAAGCTCGTCACAATCGAATCGCGACGCTGAGAATTGAATTTCTACACGACCTTTAACGAAAATCACGAATACGACTATCGTTAGCATTATATATCAAAGTTTGCCATTGCAACTCAAGCTGTCTATCACAGCTTCTACGAACCGAAGAAAGCATCCAATACCTCGCACAACACACCTCACCGCGCATCCACAATGTCTTTAGAACCACCCCTCGACCCTTACAAACCCTCCTTATTCGAGCTCCTGTCCTCAACTCAACTATCATCTCTACTCCCTCCATCGCTGCACTACCTCCTAACTGTCGCCACTCATCGGCATCCACGCCATCTCCTTCCAATCCTCAATTCCTTCCACGAACTCCACGCCCTTCTTTTCCTAGCAATCGAACACCACTACCTAACAACCTATTCTTCTTCCTTCGTCGAGAACTTCTATTCTCTAAAACGTGAACGAGCCTTACCCCCCGCTATAGGCTCCTTACGATTGACTGCCGAAGGCGCCAACGCCAGTCTACGAGAAGCAACAAAACTTACAACCAAAGATGTGTGGAAAAATCTCGCTGTCTTGGTCGGGATCCCCTATCTCAAACGCCGCCTCGATGAATCCGCAGAGATAAACGCCCCCCGCGCTCTCCTCGGCGCAAACTATACTCGAATGCCACCAAACCCTACACTCCGCCAACGATTCCTCCATTACTATCGTTGGTTTCTTACTAATGTATATCCCAGCGTCAACGCCGCGTATTATTTTAGTATCTTGGCCTTCAACCTACGCTACTTATTTTCCAACTCAAAATCAGGTTCGGGGGTTTACTCCGACCCTTTCCTCTGGCTCATAGGTACCCGTATACGAAGGTTAAGTCAAGCAGATTTCCAAGCATTTGAAGCCATTGCAAATGCCCCTTCATCTACGACACCAGGAGGTAACCTGGGAATAAGAAGCTTATTGGATCCAAGATTGGCCATGGGAAGATTAGGGGCTGGATTGAAGCTATTGTTGCCAACAAGTATTTTCGCGCTCAAGTTTTTGGAATGGTGGCATGCGAGTGATTTTGCGAGACAATTGTCGAGGAAGGCGACGGAGGGGTTGGAGCTACCACCGCCTATCATTTCGTATACACCTTCTGCTACTACTCCCTCTAAACCAGCATCCTCATTAAAGCCGGAAACCGCGTCTTCAACTTCCCCAGAAGATAAATCCTCAGAGGAGCCCACTAATCCACCCATCTCGACTCTCACCCACCTTCCAATCTACGTTGTTCCTGCACCTTCTTCCTCAAGCACCGAGTCTCTAGAGAACTGTCCGATTTGCTTACAAGAAATCACGACCCCGACAGCTTGTCAGACCGGTTACGTATACTGCTATACTTGTATCCATCGCTGGATCGAGGGAGTGCATGAGCTACAGGAGACATTTATGAAAGGAGGCGCAGAGGTTGTAGCGAGCGGCGAGAAAGAAGACGGAGATGGAAAAGAGAAAAAGGAAGAATACAGGGAAACAAGAGAAGGAAAATGGGAAAGCGGCGCAGGCAGATGTGCGGTCAGTGGAAGGAGGGTATTAGGTGGTGTTGGGGGATTGAGGAGAGTTTTGGTTTAAGTCTGTAGAAAGTCGGACACACGAAATGAGGTGATATACAGTCCCCAAATTTCCAAATTTCGAGGTCACACCACACCATACCGTACTCTCTATCATCTACACCTAGTAGGAGCACAGAAATGAAAACCCACAACTAGACGAAATAATGTCCCTTTTACCAATTTTAGAAAGCGAAGCTGGAGCATTTCAAATCGGAGTTTGGATATCATGTCATGTCATATCACATCATTTCATGGAATTAATAGAATTTTGGCGTTGCATTTCGATTTCACTTCAATCTTTAATTAGATATCACATATACATATATAATGAAACTATCAAGTCAGCCATAATTTAAGTCAACATCCCACAGATACATGAATGAGGATATCTAGATACGTGTTTGTCATTAAACTATCATTGAATAAAAAACTAGCTAGCTATGCATCATGCATGCGTGTATGATCTATTCTAAGTAAAGGGAAATCGCCATTACTTCGCAGCGCATCACGTCTCATTGTGACCGCGAGATTAGAGACTCTATCCCCTACAGAGGACATCAAAGATGAATATGCTGCCAAGTAAAGATGCCTTCGAAATGAAATAAAATTCGCGAGGAAAAAACTTTTGGAATGACATCGTATCATCACTCCTTGCTCACTAGGAATCTTTGATATTATCTGCCCGTAAAATTCGTGCCGTCAATTGCGAGAAATGCAATGCTATCTAACCATCATTGCACACAAAAGGCTAAATCATGTCGTGCGTAACTCGTAGTCGTAAATCCGTGTTTGGGCGATCGAAAAGCTTGCCATCCGTTTATTCTTGAGTGTAATTTTAACGTGCTTCAAATCTTCAGTACTTTTTGTGCTGTCGGTGGCCCCGCAGTTTCATTCCCCTTTTAATCTCCATTCAAATCAGCCTCAGCTTTCTTCAAAATATTGCCAACAACCTCTTCTCGATATCCCGTACCGATCCCCTCCATCCCGTCTTCACGTTCAACAAATTCGATATTGCCCTCTTCATCAACAACATCACCTTTACATGAGCACCCGTATTCCTCTCTGAATTCTCGGACACTCATCCCCTCCAATTTTCTCAAGGCATTCCTAGCTGCTCCGACCCTAGCATATCTCATACTTTCGGCAGTGGCAGTTGATACCACCTTATTGTGTACGATGACCCCGCAAACTACAACATTCTTTCTACCATCCTCTCCAGGTACTTCCTTACTAACTGGTGCCCAGTCCTCACATCCCATGTTCTTTTGCAAGAAAGTTGTAAGGAAAGTGGTTGGATGCTTGTTAGCATAGGTATCGTAGATGCCCATATCCTCAAAGTACCATCTGATATGCATTTCAAAGAACTTCTCAACTTCGCCGTAGTCATACTCAGAGTCGACAAAAATGGCACCAATGAATGCTTCTACGATATCGGGAAGACATTTAGGAGGTTGACGAACGGCAATCCAATAATCACGAGCGTAATCATCTTCTACTTTACCGACTCTCTTTGCGTCCGTTTTGGCTTGAATGAGAGCTTCATTGATATCTGAGGAGTAATCTGCAATCATTTTTTGAACTTGAGAATCGAGTGTCAGTAGATGTTTGTGGAAGCCTAATTTGACACAAAGAGCTCCAAGAAACTGATTGGATACTATAGCCATCTTGTGCTCAGTGAGCCACTGAGGATCTTTTGTTGGGTAGTTGTGAAAAAGGAAGTTGACACATGCCATATCGAGTAACGAATCACCCAAAAATTCGAGACGTTGATAACAAGGAATTTGTTCATAGATGAACAAGTATGCCGGATGGATGAAAGCTGATCTTAACAGGCGTGGGTGTTTGAAATGATATGGATGTTTCGTTTCAACTTGTCTTGCCATATCCATTTGTGCAGCTGTAGCTATAGCAGTTTGCCATTTTGGTTTCTCATACAATTTGTAATAATCAGACCATACAACAGCATTGTGATTGGCACTATTGACAACTTCAGTAACGGCGCGAACTGCATTATCCATGGACTTGCTTTCATGATGGCTTAGTAAAGCAGCGCCAATAATTGCTTCACAAACATCTGCAACTGACTTATCGCCGAGCTTGTGGGTATTTGGTGCCGTGGCTGTCTTTCCTCTTAATAACTCAGGGCCTTCGGGATACCAAGCACGTCGGTTAAAGGCTGCCGACCGAATGTATTTGTAAAGCTCCAATTTCAAAGCCGTATTGAACAGATTTTTGTTGCAAATCAGACACATACGATCAACATGGTAGCGGAATTCATCACTATCAGGATTTAGGCCGTATAGAGATATTGATGTTCCCATCTTCAAGAAGCAGTCCCCAAGAAATTCCAATCGTTCATAATTATTGCCCATTCCACGTTGAAAGTTTGTCTGTTCCTCACCATGCTCTCCAGAATTGTCGGAATCCTTGGTAACAGCCTCTAGCGCAAGATCAGGACGGATATCAAGATGTAACAAGTCTGTTGCTTCAAGAGCAATGAGATATGATTCAACTCGATGAATGATTGCAGGCAAAAGATAGGCCATTGCAACCACGGTAGTTGGAAGAGGTGATACCTTCAATGGTTCTAAAATAACAAAACACTTCTTTGAAGTCTCGAGCTCTCCTCCATCAAACTCATCAAGCAAATTTCTCCGAAGTGAAATGTAGGTTGCTTCAATAACAGGCTGTTCTTCATCAAAAGTTCGTTTTGCTCTAGCCTTTGCCCAGAGACTACAACTATACTCCATGATATTACTATTGTTCTTTCTAGCTCCCTTCCTGGGCGCCGTATTTGGTGGGACTGGATCCAATGGTCTGTATTCTTTTGTGGTTCCAACGGACCACAATTTTCGAGACCCGTCAAAGGGATCCGTTATGAATTTGTCTTTGAAATAATCGTCAGGCTTTCCTAACCATGGCTTGTGCTCCCATGGCTTATCAGCTTGCTTATTCTCGAAGTTTTGGACATATTCAACTGTCTCCCAATCGATTATTGACATTGGGTTTTGTGATTTCCAGTCGACAATAGCATTCAGGCAGTTGATAGGGACTATAAAGTATGGCATACTATCGGGATCTGATTTGTATGCTTTACTGAACACATCTTGGAATAAACATAGGGTGAACATATTGACTTGGTCAAGCTTGTTTTTTTCGAGCGTAATTGAGGAAGCGAGAGGTACACACGAGGTTGGAGAGTTTCGCCCTGCTCCAAAATGAAGAACAAATTCTGGCAAATCAGGCAAGGGTGATCTTGTCAGTAAGCCCAATGGCTGAGATGCCCTGTCAAGATTATCTGGAGATTTGAGAGACAAGACAGTCATATAAAATATGCCTTGTTTCCCTTTGGAAGACCATAAAGTTGGTTTAGTCTGCATATCATAAGCTTCTCGCTTCTTTCCATCCACAGCCAAAAGTGCATTTCTCATCATGTGTGCTGATCTTTTAAATGTAGAAAGTAGGTAGTCGTTGATGTATCCTTTCTGGTGCAGAATCACACAAGTTTCAAAGGCTGCTGAGCATTTGGCCACTTGTTTAGTTGTTGCTGGCCGACCAATTGCTCCGCGTATGGGTGCTTCTTCTGGCAAGATGACCTCACAGATAAACTCCTTATCGACAGTTGTGACGACATAATCCACTCGAAGAACCGACTCTGGGGCTCGAGGAAGTGAGTCAACAAAGGCAGATAGGACCGTTAAGCTCATTCTGTAAGTAAGTTTTGCGTCACTATTCGGGACAGGGTAAATTCGGTGGCCTCGTTCCTTTCTGAGGAAGTAATCCATATTGAAGTTGTTTCCGGTCAATTTTCGATCTTCTGGGAGAGCAGAAGCGAAGAGCTTTAGTATTTTCTCATGCTTCAAAACCTCTTTGATTGTACGAATCTGTTCCTCGTTGTGGTTCTCTACCATGTGGTAATACCTTGAATTGATATGCCTAGCACGACCTCTAGATTGAATGTACTGAATGACTGTATTGTACAAATCGAATCTGACAACGAGGTTACAGTCAGGAATGTCAAGACCTTCTTCAGCAACTGATGTTGCGATAAGGCAGTTGATTTTACCATTGCGAAAGTTGTGCATAGTAAGAGTTTGTGATCTAAATGTGATATGCATTTCCCCGGCTGAAGCAGACGTAGTGCCAACCTGTAAAAATGTTAGGAGCTGTGTTCAGTGGATATAATCGGTTACATACCAGCGGTGCAGCCTTCAAGAATGGTGTTCCAGCTTCAGGTGTGGAGAGAAGTGAGGCTAGAAGGCGTGCGGTGTATCTTTCTCTGACAAATACAATACACTTGTCATTGGTGGGTCGTTGGAACCGATCTTTAAGAATACTCAAGAGAGCAACGACTTTAGTAGATAAATTATTCGAATAGTGAATTTTTGTTGTGAGATCATCCAATAATCTTGATGCAAAGTGTGGTGGCTCGAAAGTGTGGTTTTTGACAATGGATTTGGCTTCTTCAAGTTGTTCTTTGCGTTTCTCTAGCACTTCAAGTGACTCCGGGACTCTCTTATTATGATGCGCCTGCTCCGTCTTTGCTTGTAGTTTCTTAGACTCTTCTTCTTGAAGACAGAAAGTCCAGATCTGGTCAACACACCAAGATCCTAGAGTTCTACTGGCTTCTGTCCCAAATACAAATGGCTTCCGAAAGATAGGATTGTCTTTCAGAAGCGGGAGCATTTGAAGATAAAGAGGAGTATTGAATTTCGGGCCCAAGGGATCATAGTAGGCAAGAGTCTCAGGTTTACCTTTGATTGAGTACTGCAGCAAGCTGGGATCTTCTGCAGTACATATTTGACTGTGTAGCAAACCTTCAAGTTCTTCCGCAGCTTTCTTGACATTATCTCTAGCATCTACCGGTGATGCTGTCATCCCAAATATTTTAGGTAGAGCGAAATCCTTTCCCGTGTCATTGCGATAAAAATCTTTGATAATCCTAGCATAAGGATGATCTTTCTTTGCATGGTGGGCTTCATCGAAAATTAGCAGATTTATTTGAGCCATTGTAACAAACGAATGGTGCAGGCATTGGCGCAAAATTTCTGCAGTGCAGACAATGACCATATTCGCATCCATTCGTTTCTTCCACTTTATGTGATCAGACAAGTCAGTTTCCATAAGCCCACAGATCATGTCTGTTGGCTGATTGAGATTGTTTCTGAGTACTGAGTGTTGTTGATGACAAAGGGTTACAGAATCAACCTTACTAACATGTCAGTGTTGATTTGCCATGTAGTATATAGGACTTACCAAGAAGAATGAAACACGACGAGGCTTGCCAATAGCTCTATCTTCAAGCTCTTGGTCTATGATCCACCGAAGTAAGAGAACTGCAATGAATGTTTTGCCAGATCCTAAAAATATTAGTCAGACTGGAAAAAAGAGATCGATCGAAGAAAAGCTTACCTGTATCAAGCACAGCTATAATGTTCTGTTTCTTTGCCTTCTCGAATAATTCAAGTTGATACTCCCTGGGACTTTCTATAATATGCTGTTTTTCTGCTTGGTCAATCAACCACCTAGTAGACTGAATTGCTTCATCATTCACATGTGAAGTTTTTTCTGTCTTTGGTAGTTTGGTAGCTTCCTTGAGAAAAACGTCAAATATGGCAGCGTTCTTTTGTTTTCGTGCTGAGATACGTTTGATATCGGGTATGGCTTGATTCATATCCTCTTCCTCTTCCTCTTCCCCATCCTCTTCAACAACATGCAGATCTTTTTGATTGGAACCTTGATTGTTGTCTAGAATTCCATCATTCGCGTTATAACTATCAACACAAGAGGAAGTTTTGGTATCAATCTGGCTCTGAATAGCTTGAGGATGCAAAGGCCGCTTAAGCTCTGCGAAAACATCATCGGTTGTCCTTGTAGAAAGTGCGAATGGTGTCGGGACTTTGTTGATTGGGGTCACATTCGGAGAATAGTTTTCCAGGGATGGTGAATCAAGCTGCAAAGAAATGTTTCCAGAAGGAATTTGGTTTGCAGAACCCAGTGATGTAACAACGGGAGAACCTGCCTCGTCCTTTTCGGCAAGTAAAAAAGCTTCAGGATCTGGCATCTTAGAGCTTTGAGCTGCATCGTGGGCGGCTATTGCAGAATGCTGTGCAGTGACCTGTTGAGGACCCGTTAGCCAGCACGGAGAGCCTGAATACATAGAACTAACCGTCGTCGCAAGCACATCCGCATGGTGAGAAACTGGTGACAAATCCATATCCGCAGTCTTAGCAAGGGAAGATTTATCAAAAGTATCAGCCTGAGGTATACCTGTTCTGGAAGCCTCTTGGAAGCATTCGCCCTGGTGATTATTGATGATAACTGGTTTGAGTATCTTTGGACCAAGAGTTCTCGAATTTTCCATAGAAAAAAACGACCGATTTCTGCTCAACCCTCCTGTTGTGCGGGGTAAGCTTGAAGAAGAAAAAGGATTCAATGATAAGAACGCGGACGAGCTGGAATTCGGTTTCGAGGCGTGAATTTGGAGGGTTTTAGCTTTTTCTCTTTCCCCTTTTGGCAAATTCTGTTTTGGAGGAGTGAATTGAATAAGATCCGGACTTGAAGATCCTAAAGACTCATCTAGTAAGCTTGCTTCAAGTAGTGGTTTAGCCGTGTTGGCGACCAGTGAGGAGAGGCCTTGCCCTAAATTAGTGAAGGGTTGTTGAGCAAACAAACTCGAGTCTCGAAACGAATAAGAAGATTTATTGAAGAATGGCTTCTCTGGCTCCCTTAAAGGAGGCCCAAAGATGAATTCCAGTGTACTATCAGGTGAAAGAGAGAAAGAACTTTTGGCATCACCTTGATTGCCGTTGGAAGATGATCGGACTTGAGTAGAATGAGAAGATACGGTAGCCTGTTTGAGATAACCACTGCTAACATCTGCTATAGCATCTCCGTTGCCAGATGCAGAAGGTATCTTATCTCGAGAAGTATATGGAGTGACAGACGAAGACAAGATTGTAGGTGAAATGGCAGTAACAATATCATCAAACGATAGAAGATCCTCTCCGTCTGAAGGAGTGATGCCTTTTCTTCCTGTTTGTTGGTTTCTATTAGTTTCCATCGTTAATACCAGAAGCAAACCCAATTAGATTAGTGTAGAATTGTTTGATGTCGCATTCATGCACCTCTTCCAGCGCATGCTGCAGGGTGAGATGAGATCTACAGTACAGCACTGGCAGGCAGAAGTCAAAAGGTAGAGATGAGAACAAGAAAAGGGAAAAGAGGCAGGAAGGGCGCAATTACACTGTGAGGGGATGAGAAAGAGGTTTGCCAAGATGCAATGGATATCTTCAGAGTGTTGGGAGGTGAGAGGCGGAAGAAATTGAACTCTTGTTATTGTTATCTGGTTGCGTTATTCAGAAGAAGTGAATGTCCCCTCACCCCCAGCGTTTCATCCGATAGGAGAAAATCAACGCCAATAGTAGAGACCTTTTGCTGCTGCTGCGTCTCTCGTCATCTGTGGGACGTCATTCGCTTGTGCTCCTGCTGGCGGTTGAAAGATGCCAAAGATCTTTCCCGATGTAGAAAGCTTGAAGATATATAAAACCGGTAAACCCAAGAGAAGAGCGAGGTAAGTGAGGGTTAAGGAAAGTGATTTGACTACCTAGGTACAAGATGATTCTGCCCAAGTAGGTAAGACCGTTTTTACTATGGGGAATTGGTCACATTTCTGCCAGATTGTAGCGAATTAAGAAGGCGGTCTGTGATCTGCTGGACGCGGCCGCATTTCTCCCGCAATTTTAGGCCTCGCAGCTAATCCCCCACTACAACACCACCACACTGACTGTTGCCCTGAAGCTCTCCCAAATTATTCATCATATACCTAGTATCTGCCGACTACCCCCAAATCCACAAATATCATTCGAATTGCCTTGAATATGGCAGATAATTCTCTCAAAACCCTCTTCAGTTCAGCAGAGCGCCAAAGGCTTGCTATCGAATCATCGTGGGAAACAAATACAGAAAAATATCAGGATGATGTTGCAAGTGCGCTCACGGCATACCAGGAATGTCGGCAGCTTGCAGATAGACTTGCATTATTCAGTCCAAACGAAACTTTAGAAGACATCAATTCTGGCGATATACAGTACGTTCGCACGCATGGATATAGGGCAGCAAGCTAACGATGCCATGTAGATATTTGGTCATTTCTTACAGGATCGCAGATTTGGGCCAACGGCTTTCCACAAATACTAGTGATCGAAAAGTAATTTTGCAAGAGGCCAAAAAATGTTACGAAGCATTTTTAACTCAACTAGGATATTATGAGATGCTATCTACTGCAGAAAAGAAGTTGTATGCTGAATATCAAGAATCGCCATCTACATTCTCAACCATTTCCACCACAGATCCAACTGCAAGAAGGAATGCAAAAATCGCAAATTTTAAAATGGAGAAGGAACTCAAAAAGAAGCTGGATGTATGTGTCCCCGGCGTGCGCTGGATTAATTCTATGCCGAGCAGCCCTCGAACGAATCTTTAGACTTGGTGCAATATGCTAACAATCTCAGTTTCTGGCAGCAAATCCAGCCTATCTACAAAACGACGAAGACGCCATTCGCGAGTTAGAAATTGCCAAGCTATCCTTGTGTTCGCACAATGCCTTTCAATCGCTCGAATCCATCAACCGCGAACTCGAGATCTTGGCTATGGCACCTGTGGGACCACAAGTCCCCCAAGGTCAGCAATCAGACGACAGAGAACGAATAGGAGGTTTACGCGGGCCGGATGCAGGCTACTCGGATCGCTTAGATATGAGAGACATAACTACAAACAACAAAGGGCCAATTTTGAGTACTGGAGGGAAACCATTACGGCCATTTACTCTACTAGAAAGTAGGCAAGCGTTACAAAAGGGTGTATTCAGACCAGGGCATAACCTACCAACCATGACGATAGATGAATATCTGGAAGAAGAGAGAGCGAGAGGTGGTATAATTGAAGGTGGTGGGGAGGCAAGTGGTATTATACCTGAGATTGATCCTGATGATTTTGAGAAAATGGACGAGGAGACCGAAAAGGCTAGAAGGTGGGATGAATTTACGGAGGATAATCCAAAGTAAGTTGGAGCCTTTTTCAGTTCCAAGGATGAATACTAATGATGTCTCTAGGGGCGCTGGAAATACTTTAAATAGAGGATAGACTAATGGATAATGAATAATGTGACACCAGTCAAGCCAGTCATCGACAACTCTGTTTTCGTCTTTCTGCCAGGCGGAGATATTGGAAAATCATGCATCTGCAGTCGATTTGCAATCACATCCAGTTTCATGCTGGATGATCATACACTTCTGACACAGGATTTTGCCAATTGATTGCCGGCAATACCCTACTTGTTATGATAACTCCATGGGTGGAGATTTACCAAAGAACAATTTCAATGAAAAGAGAGATATTTTTAAAAGTCTGATTTAGTTGCATCTTACGGCGATAAATGGACCCTCTGCAGCGATACGAATGAGCAACTATCTACCCAGTGAGATATCCTTGAGCAGAACAAGGTTCGATAGACGTCTGCTAGCCCATGGATAAAGATTGGATATCATTGGCAAATGTCGGGTTTTAATATGGATGGCCTTCGAACAATTAGCATCTGCCTCCAATCAAGGACACAATCTCACTCAGGTATGCTCATATATGCCTATCAGAGGCACCTCGCTTTCTAATACATTCTCGGAGACCCAGTCCCACTAACAATACCTTCTTAGGAAATCATAATATTGACTTCAAGTGTGAGCCTTCGGAGATAATAGGCTATACCACACTAACTCATCACGTCAATTACTTAATTACAATAAACTCTACAATACGCCACACAACGGAACTTGGAGGTTCAATTGGGTAGAGAAATGTGCTGTTTAAGATAACAAAGAGCATGATTCTAATATAAATCTGATATCTCCAGGGGAAAATATCAAAAACGCAGGTCAGCTTTGAGCTAAACTTCACTCTTAGTTTCATCTGCAATGTCTTCAAAATCGGCCTCGATAAAGGTTCAATTACACAGCCAGTAATTAAGGAACCTCGTCATCGCATCATATCACGTTTCGTTACCCATTTGCTGGCCAGAAAGCTCACCATTTTTCGTGTAACCTTGGGCATCCATATCAGTCTTCCATCTTAATCGCGGCCCTTCAACACTCGTCTATCATTCCCATCATCTTCAGTCGTGCATTCGCTGATCCAGACTAGACAACTATCCTATGTGTTGGACAAATGCTAACCACACAGATTAAGAAATATTTCAGGATTGCATTGGTGAACTGTCCATGCAACTCATGGGCACTCACTGGAAATCAAGTACTGTGTGTCTGCTTCATTTATGTTCTAGACCTATAGGGTGCATTCTTGATACTCGAATATGTAACGATAAGACAGCCAATAGGAATCACCACCGAACACGACGGTACTCGGCGGCCCTCTAAGACACAAGTAAAAGCTCCCGCCATTACGCGACATTGTAGGCTGAACCAAGGTCGACTGTAGATCACGTCCACGATGATTTTAATGTTGCGAGCACTTTAACGATCGCATGAAGGAAATTATCTAGTTATCTTATTCCACAAAGCATTGTCATTCATGCATGTCTGCAGAAGGAAGCATGAAGAGGAAGAAGGATTAGCACCCGCATTTTTCACAATGTGCAGCACATTACCCGCAAAGACCTCCTGTCATTAAGTACCCCCCTAGTTGACGTTACAGCGTTCGCTTCGGCACCTCGAAGGCGTCAATCAATAGCCTTACATTGTCGTAACGGCAAAACTTTGACAGCCACCGGAGACTGGAAGGCCATCGTACGACAATAGAGTAGATTTGATCAAATGGATCACATTTAGCTTTAACCCCGCCTTATCATTCAACGATTCAATAATGCACACAAGAACCAACATTTGGTTGTGCATGGCAGTCCTACCATTTGTAGTATTGTACCTCAATCACAGCCCTTGTCGAAAGAAAGGGAAGGAATCTGCTGCGGTCACATATTGTTCATTAATCCCGATGGCCAGGAATAATGCGTGTAATGTAACCTCAGCGCCATAAAGGAACACGCGCATGCGATTCCATCCGAATTCAATGTCCTACTCCGTATAATGCTGAGCACCCTCCTCAACACCGAGAGCCGCGACTTGCTCTCAACGTTCAACGTTTCATGCTGGCTGCATGCTTTCACTTCTCGTATTTGATATTATCTCACCATCTCATCTTGTACACCACGTCGTGAATGTGGTTTGTGGCTTTATCAAATGGATGTACTACGCATGCTGACAACCAGGGTGTTAAAGCGAATGTTTCAAGTAGATTGCCGCGTTTGTTCTCTGCTAATAATTGTTCCTATCGCTATCGCTATCGGAAAGCAGTTCAAGGGCGAATACCAAGATTCATCAGTTGCAGCCAAAAATGACATGTTAGCCAAATGCAAGGTATTGTAATGCTTGCCATGAGCCATGATGCATTGGGGTATCACACTTCACAGACAAGCTAACACGCAAGCAATTGAAGCAATCAAACTACTGCAGCCAGAAATAATAAGGTTACAGTGCAGACCCACCCCGTACCCACCCACCACGTTTATTCCTTATTCCTTTTTCGTCTGTCTCGTTACGCCTCTCCTCTCTGTTCCTTATTCGTCGCTATTACGAGGATGCATGGCTGGCATTTTTAATCCCCCCCACTGAGATTAACCCTTTCGAAAGATTGACAGAATATTTCTCTCGTATCTTGTTGGTAAAGAATCTCTTTCACTGGCTGATGAGACTCGATCATGGATCATATGTCGGTCCCAACGTGGGGGGAACTGAGAGCTCATTGGTGGGGGGAGCTGAAGCCTGAGCAGCAGTAAGCGCTTGTGGGGACACTGGGGAGGAACCATCAACTCGGGAGGGAGGGTGAGAGTGGAGAATGAGCCAAGCATGGTCTAAGGAGGATGTCACCCTCTTAGTGTGTGAAGCACAGCTTGAAGATGGTGTGCCGCAGGATCGAATGATATATGTGGGCGCCCCGGTTGAAATTAGCTCGATTTTTATGATTCGAAATCCTTTCATGTCTATTTTGCTTTACAACGCTCACATTTCACACGTATAAGCAGAGTGAACAAGCTACGAGAATACAATCGAGCAACCGCAAAACTGATGATACGATATTGATCGATAGCCGGAAGTTGTATCAATGGCAAACCAGATATATGCTCTCCCACAAGCATGTCCGCCATCAACTGCACCAATATCGCAACCGAGAGTTAGACGTTCTCGTGCGAGTAAACCAAAGGTCAAGACTGGTTGTTTGACTTGCAAGTATGTTCACCGCCACTCTTGCTCAAATTATATCCATTCATACTTTCCAAGGCGATATACTGAACATATTTCAGATCACGAAGAGTCAAATGCGATGAAGCAAAACCAGGCTGTATGCGATGTGTACGATTTGGACATAAATGCGAAGGTTACGCTTATCTCCAGAGATCCAGTGCGAAGCCCACTGTTGTGACCAACATCGCGCCACGAACGCTGATACCAAGAACTGGATATCTGCCCATCAGTCCCGCTACCTCCTCCACTTCTGTGGCTTCCACGACTTCTTCAATCTTATCACGGCCAGAATCTTCCGTTTCTTCACCCCTGACATGGAGTGATCAAAGTGCTGAAGCATGTTTTCGAAATTTCGTGAGAGAGATTACGGGGAGTTCAGGTCAATTTGAAGTTTGGTGGGGTCTCATATTCTCTGGATGCCAATCCTCGTCGCTCGTTTTCGATGCCGTACACATGATTGGATCTCTCGACTTGCGACCGAAGAATCGGGGAGTTCATATAGGAACCTTTAGACACATGGCTACTTATCACGAATATTGCAATACGAAATGCTTGACTAACAAGAGAACAGTGCCATTCTCTGAAGGCCTAGGAATAGGTGCAGGAATTATTGATATCGATGTGGAAAGTAGAACAACACTCATTACCCATCTACTTTCTAATATGATGGCTAGCGGCAACGAAGTTGTCAGTCATGAAAGAGTCTCGACTATGTACTTAGGACTGAGAGCACTTCGTGAGTGGGTAGTCAGGGCATATATTCCCCAAGGCGGCCGTCTCGGATCGATGTCAGAAACTGCTTGTTTGAAATGTTTCAGTCGCTTGGAATCAAAAATCTTACGATACGCGGATGCAAAACCAGACCATGAAAGAAGGACAAGTCTAGGAGAACCAGATATCGAAATGATGCCAGGCCGGTTTTCCAATCTCACAGAGGCGAAGAATGATTTGGAAAGGGTGATGGTGAAAAGCATGGAGTGGTTGGCTTCGACTCTTAAGCGACATGATTTTTCGGCATATCATAGTGATAAGGAAAGCGATTCTCGCAACGATGAATCATTCTTCGATGTTGATCCTAAATTTGAGGAGGAGAAAAGAACGTTAAGGGAATACGAACGCTGGAATCGATCTTTCTCTCCTCTTTTCGAAGATCGGCAGAAACGATGCCAATCCAATGATAAATTTCATTGTGAAAAAGACTCGGATTTGTTAATGGCATATTTGTTAAGAATGAATTGGCTTTCCGGATATATTCTCATTGCCTCATCTAACCATCTAAAAAATCTTGACGTTGTCGAAGGAAGATTTTCAGCACAATTACAGGAGCTTAAAGAAATTGCTAAAATGTTACGCTTAACCCCAAGCTGGAGAAAAGCTCTAGAGGAAAACGGAGACTTCGAACTCGCGACTGTGATTCCATTGATGGTTGTAGGGTGGGAAATCCGAGATAGAGATTTGAGAAGAATTGCAGTTTCGATGTTGTTGAAGGGGGGAAAGCATGACTACTTGAGTGGGAGGGAAGCCAGAGGATTTTCTGGGGCGGTGGGGAAGGTTATGGAGAGATTGGTGGAGATAGAAGAGGATGGGACGGAGGTGGACAGAGTGTTAGAGGGGGGTGCATCGTTGGCCGAGGAGACTACGTGTAGGAATATTGAAATGGGATGGGATGCAGCGGCGAGAGTGGCATTTATGAGGTGTTGTAAGGGGAATCCGAGGGGATTGGGACTACCGGGATTTGACGGAAGGAGAGAGATTGTTGTTCAGTGCTAATTTGTATAAGTTGGAAGATTGAGATCAAAGTAGAAGTTTCGAGTTTTATAATGGGATGGGATGGGATGGGATAGGATAGGCGTCAAATATCATGGGAAAGGGGTGTTGTGTATGATTTATCACGAGGATTCACTTCAATACTTCATACTCTATAGGTAGGTTATCAGCCAAGCAAGCAAATCTAGACTTTAGAACGTACTTCTCTTATGTAAATTTCACTTGCTTGCACATTCTATCGTAGGGACCCCCTCAAATACATACATCCAATTCTACGGTTTTGACAACGAAGTCTGATTAACATCAACATGCATCAACACATTCAATCTCCATTCCTAGATTCATCATCGATCTGAAAACCCCAATCCATATTCACATTCAACGAAAACACTCCGGCACAGAGCCGAGTCTGCCAGTCGGGCAATTAATTCGGTTGAGGCTCAACTAAATGTGACAGGACAGCCATTCGCCCGGTCGCAATCATCAAACACGCTATGCATATCTGACAGACTCACCAAAGACCCTATGAGCCGCCTCAGCTCCGACCGCTGTGGGCCTGTCTGTGGCTTGTGACCAGATTAGCTCTCTTTACCAGGTTAGTGATTAGCTTTGCTTATCCCTGTGCTGCACTAGCTTACCCCGCCTTATCACGTTGTATCTTGACTCCTTGAGTGGATGGATGGTTAGAACGAAAGCCACAATGGCTTACCATCTCTCCTCTCTCCGACGGTGTAGGTTGAATAGAGTCCTGTTTCTTTCTCCCATCTTGTTCATTTGCTGGTGAAATGGTGAAGCTATACTTTACCCAGAATTCTTGATCGTTGGCCTCTTTTTGTTTGATTTCCTGACTGGTATACGTTGTACTAGGCGTCGTTCGGTGGAGGCGGTCGTGTTGTTGCCCAGCTTTACATAGATTTATCTTTCCCTCAGCCTTGTGGACTTTCTTACTCTGACCACGTATTTGGATACGTGTGCTGGATCATCGAATCCTTGGACTGGAGACTTGAGCTGATCATTCGCATTTCTGCTATCTGCTATCGTTTGAGGAGGCGGTCTTATGGCTGCCTAGCTCTACATCTCTATCTCTGCCCCAGCCTTATTGATCTCTTACTCTCGCCACTGTTTCAGATACAAGAACCATCTTGTAACTTCGGCGGGACGACCGAGTCAACAATCCAACCCTCCCTTCTTTCAAATACTTCTCTCAATAGCGATAATGGAAGCCTCCGGGTCCAAAAACAACCCATCTTCTCCTGGGGAAATTATCTGGAATGCTTCGGATGATATATTCGAGTTTTCCGATATGGAAATTGAGAATGCAGATTCGGAAGAGGCAGTTATCAAACAACCAGCTACTAATGAGTCTTGGGAAGGGTTAAATCTTCCCCGGGAAACAGAAAATGTGGAACGGAAATATGGAGAAGAAATTCCACTTATGACATGCGTTGATGAATATCAAGATGTCTTCAGAGTTCCAGGTCAAATAGATGAAGCGGGCCAAAGTGTTGGTCAAGAAGGTGGATCAAATGCAAATGATGGTGTGTATATTTGAGTGAATTATACTTCACATCTACCTAGCCTAACAAACTTTAATTCGATACTAACGACATATCGTCAAATAGTGCGACCCCTTTCTACTTCAGAATGGGGGGAGGACGGTGAGCAAGCACGCAAAGCTCGACAAAAGCTCCACGAAAGAGATCGTAATTCGGTCGAGTACAGCAAATCGCTTTTATATGAAGGCGACACTTTGGTATACGTCTCATATCCTGGAGGCATTACTTTTTACGACTCCAATGGAAAAGCACAGCCATACAAAATTTATCGAGCCAGTAGCGAAAAACTAAAGGCTCTTGGCTCTGCGAAATTCTCTCGAATGTTTGAAGAGCGACCACAATATTGGGCGAGAAAGAGAAAGGGTCTTCTGCATCATCTTCCAGACGGTATCAAATATGTACTTGATCTTACACCACTAGAAGAAGGTGATGAAGCAGTTGAATTGGTATCGGAGCTATCCTGCTCGGCAGGAATTAGGAATTGGTACCTGGCTGAAACTCGGTGTGGTGTTGAAAGGCATTTGGTTGCTGGCGATGATGATGTTCCTGGGCCTGTCATTGTACCAGCTAGAACTGCCGAACAATTCGGATTAAAAGTCCCGATAGACGGCTACATAACCTTCCTTTCTTCGAAGTCGAGTATCAACTCGCCTGTCAACGATAGATATCTTCGTACATCTTTGGGTCGTACGGTACCTAATGAGGATGCTTTCAGTTGTGGCAAGTCACTCCAAGATTCGCAGATGCAGAGAGCGATTAAGAATAGCTTGGAAGGTGGTCATTTATTCGTTGGACCTTCAGGAAGTACACCGGTGGGAACTACTCAGCAAGATTCTACCGACGCAGCGGGGTCAAAGAAAAAGGTTCTAGATTATTGTCCAATCCGTCATCGATTTGGTGTCGAAAATCTTCTGAGGATCATTCAAGGTAAAGCACCTGAACTGAATTCGGCACCAAAAGTATGGACATTATTTGTTTTGGCAAAGTATTATGAATGCACAAGTGTTGTGGTAAGAGATCATTCCTTCATTTCGACATTTTAAAGTCTAACTTTATTCAGATTGACTACATAACATCATGGATCATGAATGGAAGTAACATCAAATTCCTCGAAATTCTTCCCGAAGCCAGTATAAACATCGGACTTGGCTTGAAATCACCTATGATTACAAGAGCTGCGTTCTCAATTCTCGTTTCTGAGGAAGCGCTCAATGTGGCTTCCCGAACTTTGTGTGAAAATTATGGTGATAGGCGAGCGGGGTACAAGTATCTTCGACCTCGTGAAGAGCTTGATGAAGATTTGTGGAACGTTATTCAACATGCTAGTCAGGACTTCTGCGATCGCATTCAAAAAACGATTACCGATTTGTTGGATGAAAGAATGGCTTGGTTTTTAGAACTTCCAGAGTACAGGAAAATATGCAAGTTTGAAGACTATTGCTACAAGAAAAAAGATAAGAGCAAGAAAGAAGAAGCCGTCTACGAGAGAAGAAAGTCGGTTATTCAGCAGTTACTCGTTGATCTTCGTCGATATGTTCGAGGGAAAATTATTAGTTGTTTGAATCAAGGACTAACAGTCTCGGCGATCACAATGGTAGATAAAAGCCAACGCGAAGCCCAATGGGAGATGCATGAATCGAATGAGCCTCCAGATGCAAATTATATCTACAACGGTCTTGGTGATCGTGAAAGAGTCTTGCTACCGCATTTCTGGCGTCGTCTTCGAGATGTCTATTGGGAGGATGATTTGGACAGCCCCATACTTGAAAAATACAATCCGCAACTAATTCGTTCAGGCAAGAGTCTTGTGGATAGGGGACATTTACGCCTCATAACTACTTCTCACCTTGAGACTCATATCAGCGACTTCAATCGTGAGGTCAACCTTGCAGTTGATAAGGAGAATTACAACCCTTCGCCCCCCTTGAATCCGTTACCTACCATACCACCAACTGAAACTAAGAGCCTGGATGAAGAGAGACCCAATTATGCATTTATGAGTGCATACAACCAAGATCATGCATATCATCAGGCACGTCTAGCTGGAATTAGAGCATTGGAACTTGAGCTTGCCGAAGTCGATGAGAAAACAGATGATGCAGCATCAATATCTTCTGTCTCAACTGACGCTTCGACTAAACCATTACTCGATCTACCTTTGCGCTCAAAAAAGAACAAAGTTACGGTGGAAAACAGAAAAGATGAATCTGATCTTAATGCTCAGCCAGGATCTTCAACAAAGGTGGAAGAAAAGCCGGAGAATTCTGTACCGAAGGTTCTCGAGAACTTTTTGCAGCATATGGGAAAGAGATCACTTACTGATTATAAAGAATACAGAGCGGCTCCACTGACAGATGTGTCGTACCCAAATGTGAAAACTGGCTCCACTCTCCTATCGAGAGATATCCCAAACTTTACCTTCGCCAATACATCCATACCCTTCTCCGCCAACTCCAATCCTGTACAACCAAATGAGCCTTCTCATAATTTCAAACTCTGTTGCTTTCTCGATGAACTCGCATCTTACATCGACCATATTTGTCACTCCATGCTCTCCAAACCAGACGGGTCTGAACTCACCATGTTGACGGACACATTGCTCTGTTTGACCGATAAGGAATGGCAGTATCTACCGCTTTGGGCAGGGGGGAATGATGACGGCAGTGGTGGTGTGACGAGTGCGGATGTACCGCCCGCTTATTATGCCAATGTGGGGGGATTGACACCGGGAGTTATGTATAAAGGGGCTAGAGGATTTGTGGGAGTGGGGACAGGAATGGGAAGCGAGAGGAATAGTAGTTTGGATGTCAAGGATGGTAGTGCAAGGACGGAGACGGAAATGGGAGCTGGGAGTCAAGTGGGGAGTCAAGTTGGCATGATGGGGGATGATGGTTGTGAAAGTGATACGGGAAGTACCTTCTCGACAGGAAGTTATGATATGGCTGCTATGACACCCACGGGAAGTGGAAGTGAAAGTGATTTTGAAATTGTTTGTTCTGGAGAAGATGAAGGGTTAGAGAGTGGAGATGATTTTACGATTGATGGGGATAGTGTTAGTGTTAGTCAGATGGAGATGTTGGATGGTGAATTTGATGAGGAGGATAGGGAGAATGAGAAGGAGAAGGGGAAGGGGAAGGGAAAGGGCAAAGAGATACAAAATGAGGATGAAGATGGTGGGGTAGATGATATGGATTGGACGGATCAGGAAGATATGGAATTGGAAGATGATTGGGAGGGATCTTTTACTGATTAGTAGAGTGGAGAAGAGAGAGATAAATTTGGAAATTATGAAATTATGAGATGATGATAGGATAGGATGGGATGGGATGGGAGATTGGAAATGAAAAATTGGGCAATTTGATAGCCAAGATACAATGAATTACGAGATATGGGATATGATTCTGTGAAGATATAAAGTTCAAGTGGAGTGATTTCAACTGAACTTTAGTCAGTCAGAGTCCTCTATTCCTATAATAGGTATGGGAAATTGCATAAACGATTACATGCCAACTTGATGAGCACACACGTTCACGATAGACTTGTGAGACGATTCTGCCTGTAGGCGACTGGTGAGAATAGTACACTAGGCGAGGCTTATTTTTACAACTTGGCGCATAATATTTACTAATATGCTCAGGACTTACATATCTAGATTGTGAGTTCTGCACGTCATCATAGATCACGACTGGAAATTCTCTCGCTTGAAATGAGTAGCGATGCTGAGTATTTCCAATAGCTGTGGATCTTTCTTTGTATTCAATATGTTAAATATTAAAGGTATTGATTATGTGTTCTGTTTGTATCGAGGACATGGTAATATTTCCTTGATACGATTGTGGTTCCGTTGTAAATCAACCCATCCTCATTCCACATAGGTTATCCACACATCCAACCTCCCCCCCTCCCCCCGAATCCTATCATGAAAATCTTATCTACATAGTCAAGTAAGTAATACTAGTAATTAGAAGTCTGCTCAAGAACTTGCATCGAAACCTCGTAGCACGCGTCAATTTTGAGGTATGGATTTAGATGTGGTGCAGTGAGCCGGCATGCCCACTGCCTGCGAGAATAGCCTGAGTTGTTGCGGAGTTGGAGGCGTATCGGATAGTAGCGTTTTGGAAAAGCGAGGGGTCGAGTATATATCCGTAGATCATTTGTAATATACGAGACTGAGATGAGTAGGAGCGAGGAAAAGGGAAGGATTGGATAATCACTGCTTTTGACTTATCTACTTTACTAGTTATCCGTGGAAAGCGAAGTCATAACACCCAGACTTCAATTTAGCGCTTATCAACGCCTAAAAGGAAACAATCCACCTTCTCTCACACCTTTGCCATTCTAGTATTTTCCTTTCTTTACTCTCCCAACTTCATTCACACTCTCACTCGCTTTCCTCTTTTGGCCCTTAGCAGCCTTGTTTCCACCCATCTTCTCCTTCTCTCCCTTCCCAAGCCCCCTCACTAGCAACTGCCCAGTATAAACCGGATCTGGATTTCTCATCTTCCTACTTCCCCTTGATACCACCGCTTCTCCTACTCTCTGCATTTCTTGAATCGGAATCTCCTGCGCTATTTCCACATCTGGAATCTCTTCGTCCTCGCTTTCGACCACTGTCTCGACTTTATACGTGGGATCATATTTGACCTTTTCTTTTCCATGAACCTTCTTCTTCGCGTGCGCTTTGGATGTAAGTCTGATGGTTGTCGAGGGAGTTGGAGAGGGCGATGGAGCTGGATGACCTGAATCCATTTCTTGACGAAGTGAAATATTGTGTTTGGGTTGTGGCTTGAGAGGTTTCGAGGACTCTAGGTCTTCATTCGAAAGCTCGGAATCGGAGTGATGAGAAGAATAGGGTGGGTCTGGCGGGATCCTTGTGATAGGTTTCTTCTTGGAGGTTTTCTTTTTGGATTTCTTTGGCTTAGGCTCAACAGCAGAAGGTGGAACTGCAGGTTGTAGAAGTTCGATATCGTCTGTTTGTGTTTCCATATTTGTGGATGTGGGCATGTCTGTTTGCGTTTCCGCATTTTGATCACGCGTTATCCAGTGTAATTCAACTTTGGCCTCTGCATCTTCCAATTGTTTCTGTAAATTTTCAATCTCCGCAATGCTCTCTCCCGCGACGATTTTCCATCTCGTAATCTCGGCTTCGAGATCAGATAATCGTGCCGAAGTCGTGATTGATATGTCGAGAAGCTCGGTAACTTTGTCTTCGCTAAGTTTGTGTAGCTCGCGAAGTCTCTCGATCTCTTCCTGGTATTGTTCTTCTTCTTCACTTCTTAATTTCTTGAAAAATTCAGCAGTTTGTGTTTCGCGAGCTTTGAGAAGACCTTCCAGCCTTTCGGCCTCGGATTGCTGGGTATCTTTTTCCAGCTGCAGATCTCGAATTCTCTCTTCGGCCTTCCTGAGTTGTTCATCGAGTTGTGTCGTCTGTGTCTCGCTAGCTCGAAGAAAACTTTCTAACCCATCAGCTTCGGCTTTATGCTCATCTTTCTCCCGCAACAAGTCTCGTATTCTTTCTTCATTCCTACTTAGTTGTTCTTCCAACTCTGCAACCTTTGCATCTTTCGTACCTTCGCTCTTCATGTCCTCTTGTGTTGAATGTAAAAGTTTAGCGAGCGCCACCCCCCTTTCTTCACTCTCCTTTAACATTTTCTCCAAGCTCTCAACCGCCCAATCGCGTTCTCCGTCCTTTTCTTTCCACTCATTCATTTTAGCTTTTAAGTCCTCCCTTGCCTCTCTCAACAATCCTTTCAGATTATCCCACGCTTCTTTTTGAGCCAACGGTCCATCTACCAAGTCCATACAATCCTCCAATCTCCTCGCCGCTATCTCCGCTCTCTCTTTCGCCTCCATTTTCTCTGTCTTCAATCCCTCCTTCTCATCTTCCGCTTCACCCTCCGCAACATCATATCTCTGACATATAAGCTCAACCAAATCATCCGTATCTTGAAGCTGAACTCTCAAATGCATTATGACTTCGGTATCAGTAGCATTCGGATCTAGAGGGGATCTCTGTCTATTTAATCTCAAAGATTCAACTCTAGGGTGCGTATTTGACTTCTTGAAAGATAGCCCAATATATTCATCCAATCTCTCTTTCGATCTTTTCGACTTTTTCTCCATAGATTTGATATCGGATTGAGCTTTCTGAAGCTGGTTTTCCAACAGGTCAGTTTTCCGCTGAAGTCTCGCAATCGTTTCTTCGTTCTCCAAATCAACATCTGTAATAGGAAGTTTAGGATTGCGATCGGAATGTTGTTGCAGTGTGTATATTTTCTGTTCTAGTGTTTCATTGTGTCGTAAGACGGTCGTTAAACACCCCACAGCACTCTTGGTAAGACTATTCCTCTGTATTGTTTTATCCATCAGTTTCCTCTTCGTTTCGTACAGTTCGATTAATGCTCTAGCCAATCTTGCATTCATCGAATCATTGTGCACATCGCTGGCAAGATCTTCATATTCCATGTACTTCTCTTCCAGAAACTTCTCAAGAGACTTGGTCTTTTCTTTCTCGTCGCTCAATTCACGCTGGAATTTTCGGTATTGGTTGTTCATTTCCTTGGGTTGTTCGTCTTTTGCTTCGTTGGGATAAATGCCAACATCGAGTTTCTGGGATAATTGATCCATCAGTCCCTTGATGGACGTAAGATTCTCCTCCACGTGCGATTCCTCCATAGCTGTATCTCTTTCTTTTGTGCGCCATTCAAGCTCAACTTTGACTCTTGTTAACTCCTTCCCCGCATCAAAATCGTCTGTATTTTCAGCAACACGAGATGCCAATTGTTCTCTCAATCCAAACGGACCATCAACTTCCATTTCCAGTTCCTCTATTCGCTTTTTAAGAAGTTCCCGCTCCTTGCGCAATTCCGAAACTTCTTCGACATCGACATCCGAACAGGTCTCTAGCATCTTCTTCACTAACTCTTCCGCCTCCTCATACAATCTTTTGTAATCCTTCGCAGCGTTTTCTTTTTCACCATATTGAGCTTGTGTGAATATGAAATCCTGCGCATCCCCCGTGTCCTTTTTCTCCTTGAGTCTCAAATCTGCCAACACCTGTAACTGCTTTTCGAGGTTCCTATTTTGTTTTCGTAGAATTTTACGTTCCTTGTTCATAACATCGAGTAACACCATTCCCTCTTTCCTCTTAGATTCTTTACGCTCACGGTATGCTTCGAAATGAACAGGTGTCAGACTGAGGATTGCGCGTGTTACGTGGGACATGTCATGATAACGCTCAAGACGCATATTTCTTTTCTCAAGTTCTTTGATGCGATTAACAAGGCGCTGGTAGTGAATGTCTGTGTCTTTTCGATATGTTTCCACCGATGTGTCGATTTCGTCTTTTTCGATACTTTCTTTTAGTTTTTCTTCGTTTTCAGTGTCTGGTTCTTCCTCTTCTTCCTTGGAATATCCTTCTTTTACTTCTACTTCCTTTTCCGAATCATCATCTTCTACCGATTCGGTGGTAGAAGATTGTTGTCTCAAAGGAGAAGGGGCATGTAAGATTCGTCTACTGCCTTTGGACTTAGAACTACCTAGGCCGGTAGTACAATTGAATGTACTAGATGCCCGCTCTTTGTTTTGATCCGGTGTTTCTCTCGGCGATGTATCTTCTCTTGGTATAACCTCCTTCGGCGTAGTACCTATGGCATTCTCCATCAAGATTTCCAATTGCTGTCTCATATCATCTCTTTCTGCCATCAACACATGAATTTGTTCTATAAGAGCCATTGTTCGTTCGCTCGCTACTGATGGCGTCTCTGACACTCTCGCCGACCTACTCCTGCCTTCTTCCTTTAAATGCTGTATATGAAGTTCTTTTCCTCTTATGGTCTCCTTTGCTTCCTGAAGCTCCTCTAAAATCCTATTCTTCTGCTGCTCAAGCAGACCCAGGGATAAACCATCCATTTCTTCCTTTTTATCTTTCTCGATACACAAATTTTCCCATTTCGTTTTCATTTGGATCGCCATCTCCCGTGTTTTCACCACCTCCTCTATCAATTCCTTATTCTTCGTTTCTGCCTCGAAATTCTCCCTCTTCGACACCTCTAATTGTCCACCAATTTCTCTCGTCGCATATTTCTCCCCTTCATTAAAAGCCTCATCCCTTTCGTCTCTCACCTGTTTAATACGATTTAATCTCGTTTGCGACTCCTCTCTAGCTTCAAGAAGCATACGATTCAACGTTTCCAGTCTTATCCGAAGAGATTCGTTTTCGCGCTGGCAAGCTTCAAGAGGATTTTCTTGGAGATGCCGAATATGCTCCTCAGTAAAATCTACGTGGTCGAAATTGTAATCAGACATTTTCATGAATGGCGGGTAGGTGTGAGTGATTTCTTACGAAAACCCATCTTTCTCCGGAAAAAGAAATTGCGTTTGAAAGTTTTTGGATTCTACCCAAGTAATGACCTACTGTAGTCAAAGAAATTCATTGACCAATTGTAGAAGTTGAACTTAGGTAGGTGTGAGATTGTAAACAAAGTGGGATGACTCCTTTGTTCACTAGCGAATGTTGTAGCTGTTTCCAATTGAAGCACATTAGAATAACAAAGGTACGAAATGTGGGCTGAGACATAACAATTAGTAGCTACATATAGAAATCAGTTAAAATTTACCAAGAACTTGCAGTCGTTGAAGAATTGTTAAAAAAAATTTGGCAAGCATTGTCTTCCGAATACCAGATATCAAATAAGATGGATATATTGATAAATACGTATGAAATGAGATGAGACTAATACAAAAGTTTACCCTAAAAATACAAAATGTATTCCAACAGAATGAATGCATCGAGGCAAAAACTCGTCCTCGTAATCAAGTGACTATGAGCACGATTGACATTTAAGCCTTGTGAGCAGCCTTCTTAGCATTGCTTGGAAGCACCTGCTTGCTTACACCACTTGGACCATCAACTTTAGGGGCATCAAGAGGTCTGTTAAGTCCGACACGATCTTGAGTGTTGTAAGTACCGATTCCGCCATCCTGATCTGCCTCAGTAATGAGTTCTTTGCGACGTGTGTCAACAAGAAGACGGATGAGATCAGGTCTCATGTAATGACCACCGAAGTCTCCGAGGGCTTTTGGAAGGTGTGATTGATCAAGATCGATCTGTAATCTCGTTAGTATAAGTTTTTAGTGCGGCAAATTCTGCTTATCTTACCTCGACGAACATCAAACCCTCAAACTCTTCATCAGCCTTTGCAAGGCATTGTCCGTCTGGTCCGAAAATTCTGCTGTTACCGTTGTAAAGGTTGTGATCTTCACGCTCAACTCCCGGTGGAGTGCACTTGTCGACACCTTCCTTGGAAATACGTTGGAATGGTGCGAGAACATAAGTTGCAGTCTCAATGGCGTAGGCTGGAGAAACAATATCGGAGTTGGGGTTGCTAGTGTTGGTCCATGGATCTAATGGAGTGCGAGTTTCCTCGTGTGGGTAGATTGGCCAGCCAGCAATGTGGACCTGATAAATTATGAGAAACATTTCATACAAGTGCTTGTGGATGTGGTCTTACCTGTTCTCCCTCGGAAACGTTCATTGCCTTTAGGAATGGGTTCATGTTCTCCCAGCAGTTCAATTGTCCAACTCTTCCGATGTCTGTTTGGACAACACTCTTGAAGGTATCTCCTGCTCCATCGCCGTAGACAAGCTTCTCAACATGAGTAGGCTTGATCTTTCTGCGGTGGTTGAGAACTTCTCCGGTTGGGGAAATCAAAACTTGAGAAATGTAAAGGGTTGCGAAATCGATTTCACTGTATCCCAATGAAACGTAGATTGCATTTTCACGGGCAGCTTCACGAATTCTGCGCATCTCATCTGAGTCAGATGCAAGACTGTTCTCGCGGTACGCCTTAAGCATAGGGAGAGATTGTTGGTAGTTGACCTTCCATGCCCAGTATGGGTAACCAGGAATCCCTATAGATGTGTAAGTAAATTAGAAAGAAAGATACCAGAGCTGAATGTACGAACAAACTTCAGGGAATGCAACAAGTTTGCAACCTGCTTTTCCAGCTTCGTTGATCCAGTGGATAGTCTTCTTGACAGATAATTCGAGATCGAACCATCCAGGCTCAGCTTGGACGGCTGCGGCCTTGTACTTCTTGATTTGAGCAGGCATTTTGATATCTGATGATAACAGTTGTTTGGTGATTTTTGATTGCTGTTGCTGTTGTAGAATGATGAGAAGATTGTGTGATGGAGGGAAGAGAATACTTGGATGAAGTCGAGTTCTTATACAACTTAGAAGTCACCACAAACACAATCAAAATATGATTTGGGATTCATGCATTTCGATAATCATACGATTGAGTTCAAATCCCGCCCCAAAATTTGTGACAGCAACACGTAGGAGGGATGAGGGGTAGAAACATGACGACGTCGTATGCAAGTTGCCTTGCAACTTTACGATGATACTGTAAAGCATAAAAAATAATAATGGCATACAATGAAGTAGTTTCGATAAAAGCTACCTGATGTAGTGTCTCCAGTTTAGAAGATTAGCCGTTTGGACCCGTTCTTGATTATGCATCGGTGGATGCTCGGAATGTGGGAATCGCTTCAAACATGCTCCCCGTATTTCTGGATCTGCCGTGAAGATCACGAAACGGTTCGTCCCGAGATAAGGAACCCGAAATTCGCAACCATAAGACAAGACTTGTTAAAAGCAATTTCAAGCCATCTAGGAAACCTGACCAAGTTGTGAATGTATATGTAAATATGTAAATCGTTGAGGCGATTGTCTCAAATCCCAACACTAGCTGGCATTACAATAGGTATTTGTTCACCATAATAGAATATCAACAACAGCTCCGTAGAATAGAATGGAGAAGCACATTCTAGATCACCCGTGTGTGGCCTGCAAGCTGATGATTATGATGCAACGCGGTGTTGCAGCACCTCTAGAATTTCAAATCCCGAAATGATTAGCATATGCAAACGCAGCAATCATACGATCGAATCGATCGCAATTCGCCCGGAACGATCAATAACCACAATCCACCAAGTACACCAAGTACGTAGACTCCAGGAGACACGAACCTTTGATGATATCTGGGAAGAGGTTGTTCCTGTTGCAATGCTTTTGTTGTAGTTAGACAATTACCTAGGTACTGAGGACTGGAGTATGATTATGTAATCGGCAAACGTCTTCTGGTGTTCTGAAATGCCGAGGACCACCCGAGATCACGAGTAAATATCGGATAGCATCGGGAACCAACCTCAGGACAGACACCTAATAATCGCTATCGATTCACAGAATTGATTAACAACTTACTTCTGTGTCGTTATAATGTGAAGAAGAATCACAAGAAATCAAAGTGATAGGGCGCAGGTGAGCAAAATGCAAACACAAGGCAATGGCTGACCTCACGTATAGAAACAATGAGATTGCGTTGGAAAGAAATATCAATTCATTTCGATTAATTATCTCATAGTCATCGTGTCTATATACAGTGTGGAGCTAAGTAATACAATGAGGGAATATTAAGTGAAGTGTACAGGGTGCATTCATTTCATGAAGCCAGCCTTTCCGTCACCATCAGCATCGACCTTTGGATTGAGCTTGTCCATCAAGCTAGGCTTCTTGTGGGAGTCGGTGGAAGAGTGGGAAGTAGTGTGGTTGATACCAGTACCGGTAGTGGCAACACCAGCACCAGTGTGAGAGTGAGAACCATTGAGTGCACCGTTGTGTGTACCGGTGTGAGTGCCAGTGTGGGTGCCAGTGTGGTGACTGTGGATACCTTCTCCCTCAGTCAAGGAGGTAGTACCTCTGGCGCCCTCGCCTCCAAGAGTACCACCAACAGACTTTGGCTCACCCTTGAAAGCATCAGTACGCTCCTCACGTCCTCCAAGGGAGCCTCCTTGAGATCTGAACTCGCTCATGCTGACAGCGGGGAGAGCAGTGGCAGTGTGGTGCTTAGCCTCGTTTTGATGAACCTCGTGGACTGGGATGGTGGTGTGGACAACGGATGGTTGGACAGTCTCTTTTTGGATGACTGGTTGAATGGTCTCATGGACGTGGTGGTGAACATGCTCACCAGCAACGGCGGCGCCTTTGGATGCGGTATGTTGGGTCTCTCCGACAGTCCTGGTGTTCTTGAATTGGGCTTGTTCAGCAGCGAGACGTTCCTGAATCTGATCGTCATTTCCGTGCTTAATGTTGCGGTGCTCAACAGCTCCGAGCTGATGAGTGTGTTGCTCTGGAAGGACTTCGCGATCTTGGATAGGCTGGACTGAAGTGTGGTGATGATCTTGATGGACCTCACGGTCGATGGCAGTTGTTGCTTCTTCGTGGCGTGTCTTAGTTACATGCTCATTTTGAACGGCTGGGTTGATAGTCTGTGAGAGATCATTAGCACTGTCTAGGATGCGGATCGAAGGGCAAGAACTCGTACCTCGTGAACAGTGGTATCATGCTTTCCATCCTTGGAGAGGAATTCACTGACAGCTGACTTGGCACGATCCATTGTGATTTGATATTGTATATGAAGGTAATTGGGTGTTTGTTGGGTATAGTTGATTGAACTAGAAGAGTGTTGATTATTGATTGTTTGATTGCTTGTTTGGAAAATGGAAACGAAATGGGAGGACAGTCTATCACTTATAGTCCCGAGACTCTCGAGACGATATCTCCTCCCCCGCACCTAGCACTGTCTACATCATCATACTAGGCACAATAAATTGTTCTTTCCAGATTCGGATGGCTGTGTCTTGCAAATACCTGATTTTGTGAGATTCAGAGGATCCGTCACCAAGTGGCTGTGCATCATCGATGCTGAGAGTGAGCCAGCGGAGTATTGCCATGTCCTTACATGATAGACAAAGGGTATGAATATGTGCCGGGAGGTCAAATGGAGCTACTTACGCACCTCGTCTCCACTTCTAAATCATATTGTATCAACTTTCCAGATGTCTTTTTGGTAATTGGGTACCAGTCTTTGTCCGATAAACGTCAAAATCCGATGTTGGCATCTCAAGTATAGTATTGGCAGTTGTGCAAAAGTGGGTTTCGGTTATTGCGCGAGTAACAGCGGGAGGAACTATGGTTTCCATTTCCAAAACAGCTGAAGTGAGAAATAGTTCGTGAGATAGCGCAATGTGATCATTACCTGTACTAGAAACTTTATTTGAGTTACGAGTTCTAAGAAGAAAGTCTAACTGCTAGTCATTTGTGTTGCGGTTCCTTGATGCCATAAAAAATTCCAATAGTTTGAATTCTTGAGCACAGACAGAGCCACTCATCTATACTGAGAGTTGTTGAGTAGTAAAAAGTAGCCGACGATAAGAGACGTGCCAATGTATTGACTGTCGAGTTCTGCAGAGATTTCAATTATTGAATATCATTGATCGTTGTTGATTTTCGCCATGATCAACTTGATGGGAAACTAAAAGTTGCATCATTGTACCCCGCATCGGATTAAGCCGCAACACGGGAAAGGGGAACCCGCTGTGCAAGGTTACTAAACAAAGTAGCCAGTCATTTGCATTTTCCAATTCCGAGTGGCTAGGTGACAGGAGCTCCTCTTCCTTGCTTCCTTGTCAACATTACCATAAGTTTACAAAATATCGATGATTTGCATTACACGTAGATTTCTACTGCAATGAACCTGGGTTCATGATCGAATAACGTACATATCATATGCAACATTGTAAAGAAAAACAAGGAAGTTGCAGTTTTTGCACACCGGAAGTGGGTAAGTAACCAATTAGCAAGTGTTCCCAAATGCGAGTGGACGGAGATCTAGTTTACTAAATGATCTAGTTTTTGGGTCAAGGGGTCCATGCCACGTCGCTACCATGATCTCTATTCTGCAGTTCCAATGGGTCTAACTTCGAATAAAGTAGTAAAATAGACACAAGCAAAATATTCACCTTGCTGGTAGGTTAAAATCTTGGAGATCGAGTAAACCTGCATTAGGTAAGAGATTGAATGCGGGTTGAAATGGAATTCGCCGACATGTTATTATACCCCTGCTGTGTTTGCATCTAAACAATACACTTTAGAGCTTTCGTCTGTGGGATTGATTTCATGCCGATGTTGCTGTTGCTGTTGTCGTTGTCGTTGTTATTTGTGTTGTGCTTGTTACCAATACGAAGGAATACCAAGTGAAGAGGTTGGGCAAAAGAGATCGCCGCAAGCATTTCGAAGATCCCCCACCGATAAAGCTATCTCCGAACACCGATTGTTTATTTGAAACACCCTGACCTATCAATGGCTTCTAGAATAAAAAATTGGATCTTGAAAAGGTCATCATCGACAAATGATGCTCAAAATTTAAGAGGAAAACAGTGCCAAAAAGCAAAAAGTTCAGGTTCGCCTGTCACCGGTACTAAACTTAGACACCAGTTGTCAATTAATGATGTAGCAAAATCTTCCAAAGCATACGATAGCGAGAGCCGTGAAGAAACGAGTAGTGGCGGTGGAAAACTTTGTACACGGCATGAATCAGCAGAAGCTTCCATAGTTCCAGGACATCGACAAGACATTACAAAATCCAAGGAATATGTTGAGAAATCCAGAACGTCTCCAGCCGATGCTGATATCCAGGGCCGGGGGAGAGAATTCTCTCCACGTATGATCTCCGGATTTGCGCTGGGGTCTTCTTCATTTTTGCGACGAAAGAAGTCCAATGCTTTGCAGTCGCGGCCTCGGCCTATCTCTTTGGAATGTCCAAACTCAATACACACGGTGCCGAAGCTACCCAACTCAGCCTATTCCCCCCAAGCGTACGAACCTGTAGCAAGGTCTACACAGTCTGTGCAGAATCATAAACGACAGTCATCACGTTCCTCTAATTCATACATCGATGTCTTAGATGCGCATGACAATTTGAAAGGTGGACGGGAAAACTCCAGGAATCGCACGATGGCTGCTGGAGTGAGAATTTATGGAGAAGATGTAGCGAATCGAAATTTGGCCATGGAAAGTTCTCAAGAAGATCCTAGCAACCCCCAATATAGCTATTTAAGATCGAGATGTTATGGTGTGGCTGAGACTGAAGGGTCTAAACATTCTAGACCTAGAACTCCGGAGTTCATTCCTAAAAATGACGACACAAAGACATCTCAACAAGATCCATCCTACATCCAAAGTGTATCAGGGCCTCTTTTTTTCCTCACCGGGTCTCCACCAGAGACGATATTAGGTTCTGCCGAGTACGCTTGTTCCACTAGCACCTGCCATAGCGAAGATATCAGAGCTTCTGATAATGCAAGTAAATTTGATCGTCATCAAGGGGATCTAGAAGCATTACCATACATTTTTGGAGCCACAAATCACACTTCATCAAGTCGAGAAGCACGTCGTCGAGCATTTGTTTTTACACCGCCGCATCCAATCCATTCAGTATCACATCGTGAATCTTCAAATATTATCAATTCGTCAAGTAGCATTTTTCCAATGAAAGAAACACTACGAACCAATTCGGTGCGGGATCGAGGCACTTCCCATTCAATCTCTGCTACCACTTCGGCGGGGCATAGTCACGATTTATCTTCAGAAAATGGAGTTTCTGGTAATCTCTCTAACAGAACTCCTCGATCAATGCCATCGCCATCAAAATATACTCCTTTTCCTACAGGCAAAAAAGTAGAGGCTACAGGCAATGGAAATGACATGCGCGTTAATGGCACCAAATTTCCCATTGCAAAGGGACAGAAGCATACCTCTTCTTCAATGCCTGATCATTTTGGGATGAATGGCTCATACCTTATTGGAGAAAGGGCGGAGCCCATAGGCCTTGAAGGTGTGGTAGATCTTACCAATACTGTGGATACTACTGTACACGAAAAGGTTGCACCCGGTACATACAATCCCTCCCTTGCTCGTCGCCATTCAAACTCAAACAAACTGTCACCCTTGAAACTCAATCCCTTGTTACCCGATTCACCTGCTTCACCATCTTTTGTACGCCCAGAAAATTGGCCATTTGTGTCCACAGGATCTACAGTAGACAGGAGCAGAAGCTGATTCATCTTTCTCATTAGCTGTTGTTCATGAACATATTTTGCCGACTTCACACGAGATTGTAACAAAAGAAATCTATCGAGAAATTCATCAACATCATTGGTATCATCGAGTTCTTCCAGTTATCGATACCGAGGTCCTACCAGCCAAACATTACGTTTATGGCGATGATTATGGAGATACACTGGTTAGAATACCAGAGTCGATGGTACGGGGTCATACCATCACAGGAACCTATTCTCAAAATTGGTCCATTGTACATCACCCACAAGCTCCAGCTGCCAAAGATCCCTTTGATTCACCACTATTCGGAGTCGAACCGGAATTACCAGACACAAAATATGCAACACACTTTCAACCAGACTCGGAAGGCGGGCTTCAATGGTCTCATGTACCTGGTGAGCCCGTGAAAGTCATGGAACGAGAGTACATCACCGCAGAAGGTATCCCTCGCAAGGAAACTTGGTGGAGATATCCCCCAGTCATGGCGACTGCCGCTCAGGATGCCGGCCTAACAGTACCCATGTATTGGAATCATGTACCAGCTGGGAAAGAACAAACTGTTGCAGAAGCACCAGTATTGGCCCCTAAGAAAGAGAAGAAGATTAAGGAACTTCGCGATTTGGAGCATGCGCAAGCAGCTGAATATAATGAAATCGACCATATAGATTCCAACATGCAAAAGCTTCGCGAACAAAAACTTTACGATGGTCTTTCAGATTCGGATTCAAAACACGCCCAAGAGCTTAACGGTATGCACTCACATTCGCTCCCGAGAAAGCCAGTTGCAAATCAGCAAACGTATGAAAGACCGCCAACTAGAGATTCGGGATATGGTGGCTTGGATAGCTCTCCTTTGTCTGTGGGGAGGGGTCCATCGCATTATAGAGATACCTCAGGCTCGAGTATATCAAGTCTCCTTGGCCGAGTACGAGGCGAGGATGGAGTAAAGTCCACTCCTGTAGATGGAGAAGCTACCAAATATCTACAGAGAATGAGAGAAAAGAGACGGAGCTCAAGTTCTTCTGCAGGCACTACCTCTAGATCTTGGGATAGAAGAAGTGAGGATTTTCAAAGAGGTCCCAATTTTACCTTGCCCGAGAGACCCAAAAAGCCTGAACATCATTTCGGCGCTCCAACAACATTGCAATAAATAATATGGATTGGTAAAAGTGAACGTTTGGGTTTGGATTGTAGAATCATGAGGAGGCGCGTTCACTTCACGTTTATACCTTAATTGTCACAGAATCCCTGTATGATAGAAAAATAGAAAGTCATGTAATTATTAGAATTTTTATTTGCCAGTCAATTATTTCCTTCATCGTCGATTTCTTAATCTTCGTTCAAAAAATCATCGGTGACAATAACCAATCCTCACGATACACATGTCAGCATGATAACTTCAGCTGGGAACTTACATACATCCTCCAATTTTACTCTTTGGTAGCCTGGTCGCCTGGTCACTATTCAAACAAATAAACAGATCCACCGCAGATCGGCACTAGGACATGATCGGCGCATCTAGACTGGAACAAGATGGTGCTAGACCCGGAGCTAAAACTAGCGTATCAGCCACATCTATGCGGATTAGTCTTAGGGGTGTAGGTTAAATCGATGGATCTATGACTTCATTGTGCTTAATAGGCAGGCAAAATGGGGAAACGGGAAAGAGGAATGAGGAAGGTGGAAAAGGGAAGGTTCATGTGGGAGTGACAGGGAAGATCCACTAGGGGATTGTTACGACTTATGAGACTCGTATTTGCGGTGTGTACGTGGCTGTTTGCATGATTTGGGTTCACTGGAAGGAATTGGAATAGGAATGACAATAGAGTTCGAGGTCAATCGTGCATACGAGGCTTTTTTAGGTAGAAGAGAGCCTCGTATATTAACATTGAGGTGTCCCTGCGGGGACAAGAGAAACAGGACAGGATTGATTTCTCTCAAACAGTTTTTATGTCTCTTTTATTGCTTCTGCTGCTTACACGACAGATGCTTTGATAAGGATACGAGTTCCAGAACTATTTAGAGCTAAATTCTCGTTTTCTTTTGTGAAGTTATGGGTTAGATGTGGGTGATTGATGAGACGGGGTGATTCAATTACAGCTTCTTGATTTGTCTCCGAAGAAGGTGAGAAGAGGTTCCTACCTAGATTGGCTTGGGACTGCGGTGAGATCAAAGTTCGAATTGGACTGATGGGATGGGAGTCTGAGATGAAGTTTGAGGTTCGTGCATTTAGGTTTGTGTATATCTGAGTCTGGAGGAACGTAGATTTGCAGTTGACGGGTGTGATGATCTGAATAAGATAGGTGGCGATGCTTGGAGGGTTAGATCTTGAGCTTTGAGTTGGATTATGTAGATGTGAGATTTTGGCTTGCAAAAGGTACCTTGGGAGGGAGAGAAATGTGGGAGGAGGAGCAGTCCATGCCCACGTGACGGCGCATTTCCATGTCACGTGCTTTGACAAGTTAGATGTCCCAGGTTGCGATGTCTATTTTTTCGATTTCATGTTGGGAAACTGGCATTAGCTCGTCTCGAATTCATTCGCTAATGGTTTCCTTTTCCGAGGGAAGTATAATTATTAAGTCTATCTCTCCTCGAGTTATATGGCCAGTTTACTCATTGTTCATAGTAAGTACGAATAATAACAAAATCTTCTCAAGTCGAGAAACTAAAGAGGTAAATCCATCGAACAAGATCCTTTCCTTCTGCAAAGTCCATCATTTTATGAATTTTGATTGCCCTTGAATCAAATTCAACAATTCAGCACAAAATATTCATCGGGTGATCAATGTTCCACTTCGTGCAGTCACTCGTGTACTATCTTTCGATTCCAAAAAAAACAGAGCTAGAGTTTTGCAATGAAATATGATGGCGGAGGACTAGCATCTAGTGTTAAAGTAAAAGATTGTCCTTTTTCACTCTCCTTGAGGAGTCTTAATATACCTTACTTGGAACAGCACAAGATGAATGTGCACCATAAGCAGCTTTTCGTCTCATTGTGGTGAGAGAGAATACTGCAAATCAGACGCAATATCAAGCGAGGTATATAGCACCCAAATTAGATATCTTCATGAAAAATTACTTTTACCGCCATTTCGTAACATACTGCCTGATTATACGACAGTACAAACTTGAACTCGAGATTAGAAACCTCAACTTTAGACCTATATATCTAAAGAATCTATTACTTCCGTAAAAGATTTGTTTTCTTAGCCCGTATTTGCGATGATAATTTAGGTGTCGCCCAAGTACTAGAAGAGAATGGAGAACTTCATTTGGCTTGTTTTGTAAGCGTTCGCTTCGAAAGGGGTAATGGCATAGTCACTTTTTATCAATATTCATCATTCGATTTTCGCATGTGTACGTATCAGTTATTTTCTGTGTATCGGGTTCTTTAGATTCCTATCTCATGAGGATTCTCAAACGCATCCACATCCTCTCTTTAACTGGCAAGCCTACTCGCCCAGGGTTTAATCTCGGTTGCTTTTTTTTTTCTTCCTCAGTGAAGTAACAATTGATAATGATTCTTAGAGAATACATGTTTTGGAGGTTTCCGGCTCGGGGATAAATACTTTCTCGGTTAGTTTCGTACATTGATTTGTATTAGCCTATAGTTTTGTGGTTGTTCCTTTCGCTTTTAATTCTATATTGGATGATTGATATTATATTATTTAAAGGCTTCTTCCTGATAGTTTAATCGTTCGAGGAGAGTCGACTATCATGTTAAAATACATTTCACCCCTAATCTTCTAGAGAATCATATCAACTGACCTTAGTCAAATATTCATAATATCTCGTCAGGGTTCAATTAGATACGATGCCATATTTCTTAAAATTGGATCAACAGACTACTGACTGTCGTTGAATTGAGACACATCTTTTCTCGTATAAATCAAGAGAAACCATCTCCTCCCAGGTTCCACATAGATCAATTAAAGAAACCAAGATCACTCTCATAATTCAATTTTCATCCCTCTTACGAAGTCGGATGTTTCTGACACCGAGCTGCCAGATGAATATGGTGTTCTCAACTCAACCAATCCATCTGCAGATTAATAAATTTGATATTGTTGAGAAGAAGCCGAGTGTTAGATAATCATCTTCCAGTAATTTATATGATACTGCTCGAGTTCAACGACATGTTCAACTTGCTGTTCGGCTAAATTTGAGACCGCCAGACTACTGTCCAGTAGCAAAAGTTGAGTTATCAATATATGCCTCCTATAAAACTCAGTAAGGCCGATACGTTGAAAACACAAAGTGAAGATTCGCAAGTCAACAATATCTCGAGACTTTAGCCTTCGGAATACAAACTTAAAGACGGTAGAAGATAGGAGACTATATATGAGAAGGATACGGAAGAAGTACCACGCACGAATTGCATAGGTCCTAATTGTCCAATTGTATTCTATCTAAAGAGCTAGCGATGTGCAGGAAGTAATAGGTCTTATATAGATTTACTGAAAGAGCTAGTCTCTTTCGCTTTCGCTTAGGACTTTAATACAGTAGCCATTGAATTGAAGTCATTCACTGCGTTCACACAATTTTCGTGCGTCAATGATCTTTTTTTCCCTTCTCGGTCTTTTCTTTGTTCATCTCTCTCTTATAAGCTTTGATAACCTCACCCATGCGTGTTGCGATGGACTAGCTCTTCCCCGTCAACGCCTATCACGAAATCTTTAGTGATCTCGTCTTCATAAATTATTCATTCCGGACAATCTTTCAATTTTTAAGCCAGCAGCAATGATGATGAATTTTCTGACCTACTTTCTGTAGCATGGATATTATTTCATGAACGAAGCCATGTCGTTTTTACAGGATGAATGTTGCGGTGAGTTAACATGGCACGATTGCCTCATTCTCATTATTTATCATTGAAAGACACTACCAATCTACTAATAGCCAGTGTTCTTGAGGGGAAGAGGAGCTTTTGTATATATAACGGTACACTCAGTTATATCATATGCTTGTCAAACAAATTAGATATCCTGAATTATAATATAAAACTGAGTAGAGGCTTAGAAATTTCTACTTGTACAATCATTATAAACAATTTGAGGGATTTAGGGATGAGATTTTGATAATAATTCTTTGTACAAGAAAAGCGTATTAAGAAAACATGTCCCAGCGTTCGCGCAGTCACTTCCTACTTATCAGCAAAAATAAAAGGTGTAATTATAGTCAAGAATAAATAACAGTGCCCGGTTGAAAGGCCATAAACAACTTATTCTCTGTATTCCCTTCACACTTGTAGATGCGGGAAAGCTTTTTTGCAGCATGGATGCTTACATTAGATGATATTCATCCGATATGTTTCGATGAATTTCATTCTCTGACTAGTTCTGGTGCTAATATTTGATGTTTCACCTCCAATTTTATTTCTACTGCACATTTTGATATCTAGAATAAACTACTTGTTGATTTCCATCTCATTTCAAGCGCTCCTATTTGTTTGTGAAATTTTTCTCTCTGTTCTCGCTTAATTGTTTGCATCAAGGTTATGCACTGATTGTTTTCTATGACCTGGAGAAGATTGCATTATAATCAATGATACGATAAAGCAGTATGACGATGTCTCGGCCAATGAAGGGGTATTCCGTACTCTAGGGTCTACTCTAAAGTCATTGGAAAGTTATTTTCATAGCAAGGTTTACCCGAAGTGCTACACGCGTTTATTAATTTTGCGGTTATTCCTCTGCCATTTCTGCACGCGAAAAGATCAGAAGCCCAGAACTAGCTTACGCTGAGGTGTCAACGTTTACTCCTATTTTACTTCTTTCGTTTCTCCCACTCCTTCTTCTCCCCCTCCTTCTTCTCCCCCTCCTTCTTCTCCCCCTCCTTCCTTTTTTTTTTCGCTATCACTCTCAGGCTTCTGCATAACTTTGTCAACTTCTTTTGATTCTTCCTCCTTTTTGTCAGGAGCCACTCCCAATTTTAATCGATAGCTCCTTCCCCAGTCCTTAACTTCTCTTCCAATCTCTTCTGCTGTCCATGCATGTGTATATTCCCCTTTTTCTTTAAGTTTTGCATTGAATAGATCCATTAACAGACGAGAATTACCCCAGTTTTTCTTTTCCATGTCGCGGTTTTGAAGGATTTTACGCAGCACCTCTTTCTCGGCGGGCCTCATTATTCTCGGTGGGTTCATTCTCTGATTCTCGGGACAATAGTGACGCTATAGACGAGATCTGGATGTCAGTTTGAGTGTATGGATTTGGCTTGTAGAGCCATCCATCTGGAATAGGCATGGTTGATGTACCATTTGAATTTAGGGTGTTCAAAGAATGAAACAAGGATATAAAGAAGCTGTGTGGATGCTTCGCCATTCATCCAATTATTTCTTTTAGTTGTTAGTCTCCTCTAGAACTACAAAGAGGTCTCAAGCGGGATGATTTTCTGTTTCCATTTTCATTGCTTGCATTGATTCTATTCTGTTCCCAATAGAGTGTGTGAATGCTTCATTGTCGATAGGTGAACAATTAGAGTTCTTGTCTACTCTTTACGAGCTGTAAGTCTCTTGTGTTCCCTAAAAAGCTTCCACATCGAGATACACCCATCTTAGAACAATAAAAGATATAATTGGCTTCCTCAAAAAGAGATCCGGATATTAAAAATTTCGTTTCTTTCTAAATGGACGGTTGTAGTTCTGATTTATTATGAGTTGGAAGAAAAGATTTTATCATCTCTTGATGTTGGAATCACATTTCTTATTCTTTTTCTCAGTTACATTAATTATCAAATATGTTTCATGTTGTATCTAGTAAGAGCCGAGAACTTATAAACGGACATTGATTGTTGGAATAATCCAGACCTTTCATTTTCATATATTGCTTGTTAATTATTTTGATTCCATTCACGTACAAGAAATATTGCAGATATGAATTTGAAGTCATCAAGCTAAAAGTGCTTTAGTAACAAATAGCTACTATCTACAATATCCTTTGATTAATTTTGTAACAGACTTGAAGTTAGCATATTCTTGAAACATCTTTGGTTGCTGAAGCCCTTTCATCTTTCTCTTCCATGCATAACCTCATATTTCCATAAGATAATTAGGTAGTTTGAGATATTCTTTTTATTTATGATTGCTAATCTACTCTAAAAATATGTCAAGGATTATCTTTCTCGCCCCAATTTGTTTATTATCTAAGTTGAAAGAAATCTAGTATTGCTGTTATTGACCGTTGAATTTTTGGGAACCTAAATTTTTTGCATGAGAAGTGTTTTAGAACTAAATTAATGACAACTAATTTTAAAAACACAGACAAAACCTCAGCAGAAGTACTGAAAACTAACCAAAAAAATGAGTGTGGGAGGCCCTAAAGATGTGGAATATTTCCCATGACATTAAGCTCAGGAGTCTGGTAAACTCCAATTGGCACATGGCGCAACGAAACAAAAGACTCGACCACCAGATACATCCGAGCAGCAGCGTAGGCTGAGACTCCAAGATACAATAAGATCAGCTTGCCATAATGAAATAACGAAAAGACTCCGTCAACTAAACACCGAGTTTTGCCAGCTGTTCTGTATGGAATATTCCTGATTCGTGCTTCCAACTTCTCGACAAAAGTAGCTTGCGATCCAAGAACATGGCTGATGAGTGCATCGAAGTATTTTATGAGAGCCCATAATCCAAAGCCAGAAGCTACAGCAATCAAGTAGTAGCACGATATCTTCCATAGCAAACGCTCAATCGCGGTCGGGAATATGATGGAAAGCGCTCCAAGATGAGCACATCCATACACCATAGGGACCAAAGCTATTGCTGCGGAGAGATATGTTGCATCGTATGGTATATCATTGAAAACCTTTCCCCGAAAGTTCTCAGCTCTTAGTGACAACAGTGGCTCTATGCCACCTGTGGCATATTTATAGATTCCTAAGGATCTATCCTCTACTAGCTCATTAAACAGTGGCTGCGTCTTCTTCTTTTTCTTGGTTGAAGCTCTCTTCTTTGGCATGAGATTCATTTCCGACATGTGTGCTCCCGCCAGATTGAGTCTTCTCACATCTTTGGAGGTGAGCGATATGGTGATGGATCGGCTGTCATACTTTGTCCTGTGAGTCTCTTTATCAGATCTATCATCTAGTCCAGGACCACACCCTAATGCTAGTGATTCGCCTGTTGTCAGTGTACAGGCGATTTCTTCTGTTTCAATAGCCGGCACATACTAATATTATGGGGGAACTCTCAGCGGCACAGGAGACAGGTCGATCATTAAGAATTTCTTTCGACCTATCGACACGCGTAACAATTTCGACGAGATCATTGGCTTTAGATGTATTATTCAAGTCAACATCTTTAGCGTTTGCTATAAAATCCAGATCTCTCATGTTGATAGTAGATTGGACTTTTGATGGAGGATTTGTTTCGGGGTACATAATCATTGTCGGTTCGCTGTAGCCAGCATCTGGCAAAGTATCTGCATTCGATGGGTATGACTGAACTTTGAAGCCACAATGCTTTTCCGGAGCTATACCTGTTATCCATGTCTTTGGAGGGTGTAAGCCAAGAGAGTGATCTCCTGTCTCAGCTCCCAGCTGCAACATAAAAGCTAGGTATTTCTCATCTGGCCCCTTGAAGTTCAGAATTGTTGGCACAGAGACATTTAAGGGCTTTTTGTACCACAGTGCGTATAGGGAGAGTGCACACACGACATGGACTATCGTGTGCACTTCAAGCATGGTGGTTGGATATCCTGCGAGCTTTCTCTCTACTGCTTGACCGATGCTCCAGGCTACTTGCAGACAGACTAGTATTTTGCCGATGTGATCCGATTTGCTTTTGTCTTCAATTTCTCCATTTTCAACACGAGGAGTGCGACCGAGGTCCGACAGGAAGAGTATTCCATTAGGAGTAAATGTCACTCTTTTAATGACATTATGAAGATCTCTCACGTCTGCAGCAAATCCTCCCATCATCACATAGTATGCATAAACTCTATCGAAATCCAAATTAGCTGGCTTTGCGGAGCTATCTTTCGATTTATCCTGGGTGTTGTCAATATAACAGTCAACGATCAGAGTAGGTGAACCAATTCACATTTGCTTGTTCCCTAGAGAGTAGACTCTTCAAGAATTTGCCGCCGAGGTAGTATTGTTCGAAGGCAGTATATACCACAATTTCCGCCGCAAATAACGCGATCAGTATCCACTTTACTTTCATCATATAACCGGCAAGTTTACTTTCTCCATCAGGCGGAATATTCAGATTAATTGCGGTATAAACGCATGCGATCAAAGTACAGACACATCCATACAAGATGCTCCAGGTGCCTCGGCCATTTGGGCCAGATACCCAGCCCGGTGCTACCTCAATTTGTAAGGCTGTAGAATTAATCGCACTGGAATTCGAGCTAAATATAGGATGAGCAACTATTAACCCAATCTCCGTTGCAAATATATATAAGAGAAGCGCCATATTCTAGTCGGGGTGTTGTCAAGATTTCAAAAAACTCTTTTGATAGATTTCGAAACTTGCCATGATGAGCAAAGAAGGTAATATTGAGTATTTCGAGTCTGTACAACGTTACCTAGCCCCGCAAGCGACTGGATATGAACCAAAATTGGCAGAGGCTTAGAATCGGCACCTTGCATATTCATTACCATCAGTCGATGAAATGAGAGGCCTGAATTACTCTATTCTCGTAGGCATTGTCGGCGCAGCTTCTGTTGTGTTCAGAGGTTACACTTGCTGGTGATAGATTCGTAGTTCTGTACAATGGCTCACCGAACAGTGTGTTTTTGCACAGCATCTGCTTGCATGAAAAAGAATGCTATGAGACTGATATTTACAAGTTTTGAAGTGTTTTGTCAATATTTTTATTTACATGCTCCCGCCAGAGATGGAAGTCGCCCCAACATCTGCATTTAGCTACATGGATCATCATCATCATGCATCGGATCTATATCAGATGTTATAAACTGAATTAATCTATCTTTTCGAGTTAAGATAGGCCCTGATCTTAAAAACACCAGACTAGAAATCATAGATGTCCAGATTCCACTCGAAATATTGCCCATTTGAGGATCTGAATGATTGAGCCGGTTCGAAACATTTGCCGTATACCATCTGATCAAAGTCTATTGAGAATGGTAAGTTTATCGTCAAATAATTAGACTTTAATGGTCTCTCATCGAATCCAACCGGATGGGAGAGCTGGATAGCATGGCAACCCATCTCACCTCATCTCGGAAAGCCATCGACTAGCTGGAGCTGGGAAATTCTATAATATATTATCTGGAAGTTCTTGATAGGAAGCAGTGATTGTTCAAAAAACGATTAGACAGTGATAATCTCTAATCCAATATTGCTAAATCGAGAATACCCAGTTGAAACGAGATTGGAATCATTTATCTCTTCTCATCGTGAAAAAAAAACTAAAAAAAACTCATTATCAATAATTAGGGTTCTCATCTTTGATTTCTTGGGGGAGCATGGGAGAAGTAGATGATTATCCTGAAAAGATTGAGGCTTTACAGGAATTTCATCGCCTCTCGTTCAGATGAAACACATGATGGAAATCCCTAGAGTAGATGCAATAATTGTCTTCTCTCATCTCAAACCATTTTGCCAACATTCCCAAATTTAACATATCCGTCAAGTAAGACAACTCACCAAGTATGATCTTGCTTCGTGAAGTTGCTCACTGGTAACCCGTTCTAGTGAAATAAGAGAATTTTATGATCCAGATTGCTCGGAAGGAAAGTCCCACAGCCATATCAGGGACGTAGAGATTCTGTCATTCAATGACTTAGAAGACATTAGCCTGCAGCCAAAAAACACGTTTCCCTGCTTTGATATGCACATCGTCAAAAGAAAGCATAAATGAGCTGTGAATTCAGCTTCACAATAATAACTCATCGCCTTAGGAAATTTGTAGCATAGATTGAATCTCGAACAGCGCTCAATTATACAGCATTGAACTTCTTCGGATGGCGTTGGAAACGTACTTATTCTTTTCTACCAAGAAGAAGAGGCTCAGGCTCAGTAAAGTATGCACATCCTTGCTTGGCCTTGACGCTGCACTTGCAGCTGCTGAAGGATCATCGCCCTGCTAGTGAATCAAAGATGACAGATCTCTATTTAGCTGGAAGTGGCTGGCTGACAATGGGTGATACATCATCTTTTTTATCGATGGAATACTCGTATCGACCTTAGAATAAAGTCTTGCCGATGAGCAGAGAGCAGATCCAAGAAATCTCAAGATAATTGCTGTCTACTCGTACCCCTTTAAAATTCTGTAACGAACTTAATAAAGATGAAGCTTGACATCACAATGCACTAATCTTACTAAGTAAATTCACTAACCCCTCGGGGCCGAGAGACCCTGTAAGGCTTAGGCCCCACCTCGCTAAACGCCATCCGATATCGTAACATACTGATAATCTGATAATCTCTCCGTCAAAGCTCAAGTGTCCCTCTTTCTTTCTTTCCTTTCCTCCCAACATCCATTTTTCCCATCCAAAATGTCGTTCTTTAGTCCCCGTCGTGTGGCTCTTTTGCTTTCAATTGCAGTTGTATGCGTATATGCTCAAGGCCATGCTACATCTGTTGCGAGCATGAGCTTGCCTGAAATAGAGGAACAGCTCCAAGTAAGTTCTCACGACAATCTCGCTGAGCCCCATCTAACCATTGTACTCGATAGCAATGTCCCCTTGTGCAAGATCTCAATGCGTATAAACAAGTTACCTCTCCAATCACTTCGACTCTTACTTCTCGCATATTCGCAGTTCTTTTCCCTTCCACCCCCGCTGTCAACGCGCTTCTAGCAACCCTTTACATCTCTGGACCCCCCAATTTTCTCCTCGCATTATGTCCACCGAATATCGATCCCGCTTCTCTCTCCGTAATGGTAGCATTCGCAGTTGGCGGTCTTTTGGGTGATACATTATTCCATCTTCTTCCCGAGATCTTCCTTGGTGAGGACTCTCATGAGAATGTGCGATTTGTGTTGGTTGAACCAAACCGCAATTTATTGTTGGGAGTTGCTATTATGGTTGGATTCGTTACATTCGTTGCTATGGATAAAGGGCTAAGAATCGCTACTGGTGGACAAGGCCATGAACATTCGCATAGTCATGGTCATGATAGCGAGAAGGAAACCTCTGCTATTTCAAGCAATTTGGATGATACACCAGCTAGAAGTACTAGATCAAGAAAGAAGGAGAACGGAAAGTCAATTGTTGAGATTGAGAAGACTGAAAAAGAGATAAACTCTAGTGTCAAGCTTGCTGGATATCTTAATCTCATGTACGTTCTTTGGCAGAAGAAAACCGGGACCAATGCTAATTATATGACAGCGCGGATTTCACCCACAACATTACCGACGGTCTCGCCATGTCTTCTTCCTTTTACGCATCTCCAACGATTGGCGCGACAACTACAGTTGCAGTATTCTTCCACGAAATTCCCCACGAAGTCGGTGATTTTGCTCTCCTAATCCAATCTGGCTTCTCCAAACGTGCCGCCATGGGCGCACAATTCGTAACCGCACTTGGTGCTCTCCTCGGCACAGTCATTGGCATCGTGATTCAAGAGTATGGTTCTAGCACAGAAGAAGGTGGTATTGGCAGATTCGACGGTCTTATGGGTACAAGTTTAGAGTGGGGGGACATGTTGTTGCCATTTACTGCTGGAACATTTTTGTATGTGGGAACTGTAGCTGTTATTCCAGAATTATTGGAAACTGGAAAGGATAGAGGTGTTGAATTGACAAAGACGCTCAAACAATTTATGGCTATGGCAACCGGAGCTGGAATCATGCTTTAGTAAGTTTTCGATCATTCCACTGGTTTTGTCACTGTTGCTAACAACCCATAGCATTTCTTGGTCATAGACCAACTACATAAACGAGATACTATGATTAAAGGTGCTTGGATTACTCAATCTATGTGGCACAGCTCTGGATTCAAAGATTTCGGGATGCCATATACATTGATAGAAGTGAGATGAGGGAATTTAGCCCAAGGATAAAGCCATCGCATTAAAAATCTAGATATATCATGGTATCTAAAATCAATCCTTTTAGGTCTCTGTCAAAATGGATGTAAGGTTTTGACACCGCGATGCAGCTGTTATGTGACTGCTCATTTGATGTAATGCAACGCCGATGTTTTCTTCCGGTCCCTTCAAAATAGTTCATGATAATCATAATCGTAACCAACCCATCTTAGTCAAGACTTGGTGCCAACGCAATCAAACTGAACCTCAATTCCGCGCCATTTGCCTCTTCTCTCTTTAAAAACTTCCTTACACCCCAATCCAACGCCTTTTCACTCAAAACGTCTTCATCTTCTCCCAATGATCCCAACTCAAGTGGGCCTCTTCTCCTTCCATCCATTTCCCAAAGGTTATTTTTCTCGTCCTTGACGAAGCATACGTAGTGTAAATCGATGTCATCTTCGGCATTGGGCGTGGAGGATTGGCCTTGTGTGGCGGCATTTTGATGGGCAGATTCGAGAGCTTGGGAATTGTAGAGGAGATCTGCGCGATCGAATGCGGCGAGAGGAATTGCATCTTTGATTAACTTGTCGAGAGAAGAGTCTGGTTCTGCAGAAGAGAGAAGTTACGTTAGACATGCACGTTTGATCAACGTGGTAAGAGACAGAGGGAGAGGATGAAATGAAACGTACCAACAAAACCCCTCGCAGCACCATTGCTTACAGCATGCAGAAGGCCAATCAATCCACACGCATTCCTGATAGTCTGTTTATACCAAATGACTGGTTCACTCTCCCCCTTTCCTTTATAATCTTCGCGCTCTTTATCCTCTGTAAAGCGAAATGCCTCGTAACTTTTTGAGATGGGGAAAACGAGCAAGAGGGCGAGTGCGGGCCGAGGGATAAAGGAGAGGAGAGAGGGATCTTCGATGGAAAATACGTCGTGGAAAGAGAGAGTGGTGGAGAGGCCGAGTTTGTGGAGGAGAGAGGACATTACTTCGGGGTTATTTTCTAGGGGATATTTGGTTAGCTTGGGTGAAGGATGGAGGGGAGGGAGGAGGGAGGGAGGAGGCACCTAAGGGAATGAAAGCCTTCTTGTTTGAAGGGACATCTGGATTATCTATTACCTCCGCCATTTTGACTTGATCGTATGGAGTAACTGGAAATTGTAGACGTTGGTTTGGTTGATGTATTAGATGATGGAAACTTTGAGAGCTCAAAAGGCAGCTCCTGCTACCTACTACGTAATGTAAAGTTAATAAGTACCCCACGATTCGGATCATCAGATACGCCGGGTTCCGGTCCGATCCAGTGACCAGTCAGTGTATCTTTCTTTGCAACAATTTTAGCAACTCTACTTATGATACAATGTCGTTATGAAGCGATCGGTTATGAAGCGATGCGAAAGCTCGTTTATTGGCACTTGAATCGAAATCAACATGTTGATTTTCTGCTCCTTTATTACATATTGATATTCTTCTAAATTGAAAATGTCCACAGCTCACCTGGATCTGCAGACCCTGGACCGTTGAGAACCCAATCGTCTGTTTGTTGCACTCCTCATAGTAGTTCTAGAAGAGTTCCATATCTTCAGCTCCAGAGTCAAAGTTCATTCCCACTTCAATACTTCTCACACCCTCAGGGACTGAAACATTCTCCAAACTCTAATAGGAGACTGTGCCAATTTACCATGAACCATCCGAAATTACCAGACCAATTAGAGTTTTGTTGAAACAAGCTTGTCTCTTGGTCTCCAGATTTTCAATTTGTGAACCGGCATATACCCATAATTTTCACCGCAGTTTTCATGGTTGATACATGGGAAGCATTCCTAGTTGACCTTTTTGGGTCAATTTGCATTTTCATGTTATGCGTTCCAAAAATAATGAAAGATCTCTATTGCTTCGGCTATCAGGCCATAATCTATCTGAGGAAACTTTAATAGTAAGGTAAATTCACCTTCTTTGGCAAAGTCTTATGGAATTGAACCATAATAGATGAGATGGAAATCTCGCGGGGTCGTAGAAAGACCGACTATATATACCTATATGAATGGGCTATGCGGACCGCGTACCCTTTCATCCAAAGTATCACTGCGTGACTTTTTTTGTCAGTTCCATTCTTTTTAAACTGTTGACAAATATCAATACATTCCTTTCTCATTACATTCATTTACAAATTTCTCTATCAATCATGTCACTTCACTCAATTCTCGGATTGTCATTGTTGACTCTCGCTTCTGTAGCACAGGCGCAAGATTGTCCACTTCAATTTGAAGGGCGTGTGCCAGTAGGCACAGCACCAACTGCATTTGATAACTCCAATACAAGTCTCTTCAATCCCAGTTATAACTTTGGTGCAAGTAGGTTTTATCTTTTCCTGTAAAGCTCTTCTTCTAACGTTTCCAGATCTCACATGGAGCCAAATAATCAAGATCCCAACCGATGTTCCTACTTCTTTGGTAAGCCATCTTGCGTGCAGTACTGGTTACACACCTAACAATCTCTCAGTATGATGGAAACTCAACTGCACCCTTCGAGGTCACCCTCTCTGATGCCTCCATCTTTGCTCCTTCCTCAACCAACGTACAAGTTGGATTTCGTCGTGCCGAATTGATGCCATTATCCAACAATGGCACTGATGCTTCTACCACAGGCATTAAAACTCTTCATTTCTCCATCATGAAGGATGCCTCTCGTCCTTTGAATCTCAGCCACGAGTATCAAATTGCTTTCCTCGAAAGTTCGGATTTCAGCACCAATCAATTTGTGTTGAAGACAGGTACCATTCTGGACACCAACAACACAGATTCAAATGTTTTGAGAGTCGTCGGAAATGTAAATGAGGGAGCAACTGAACTCTTTACAACTGCTTTTACCGATGGATGGCACAATTTTGGTTTGAAGTTGGATTTTACCGCTAAGTTTGTTTCCCTCTCTTGTTTTCAATACATAGGCCCAGCTAACCTTTAATCAGTACAACTCAAGTATTCTACTCTGCCTCCTCCAAGGCTCTTGAATCGGTGACTGAAGCTTTAACCAATGATATCTCTGGACAAGGTCAATATCACTTCGGTTTATTGAAGAAGCCAACAGATTTTGCTGCTGGTGCAGATATATCCAAGAGTGGATTCCAGGAAAGTGGTATCAATGAGGGATTGATCTTTGGTGGTATTTTCATGGAAGATAGCGAAAATTGCGACGCGGATACATGCGTTGAGACTGAGTAGGATGGGTAAGAAGGATTTGGTTTTCTCAACCACAACCATTCGCTCTGGCAGTGTAATTCTGAACCTTTGAAAAATATTTATCCATTTATTACATTGGCATTGATCATATCATATTTAATAGCTTTTTTGCGCGGCTTGTGAAGAATTCATTCTACGTTACTTATTTCCAAATAGGAAAAACAACACACAATTCGAGATCTGACATTAACCAAACAGACCTCCGGCGAGCTCACAGATCCTCAAAGAGCGCTTTCATCACATCTTTGTCTAGTATTTTCTTCTCCTGTATTGATTAATTTTTACCCAACCACTTCATCTAAGCAATTAATTATGCACTACTTATTTACCCAACGTTCCCTCCAGTCATCAACTTCAAATCACAAAATACAAGATCGGGAAAAGTAAGTAAGTTACATGAACGTATAAAATTATGTAGCGAAGCCCCCTCTTCATACCCCATCAGAACTAATTATATATATTTAAATGAACTACAAAAATTATAATAGTCACATGATTAAGGACCGCTGGCGCAACGGTAGCGCGTTCGACTCCAGATCGAAAGGTTATCCGTTCAAATCGGGTGTGGTTCAATACCTCGTTTCCTGTAATCATCTTTTGGTGTTTTTTTGGGTGGAAATTTTTTGGGTAAGGAGTGAGACATTGGGAGAGGAAAGGTCTTTATTTTTTTTGGAGGGGGGGTAATTTTGGGGATGTGATGGTGGGGCTGAGGTGGGGTACTTTACTGCACATGGCGTGAAATGATAAATGGTGGATGAAATGAAGGAAGGGGTTGATCGGTTAGCCGAGATGGGATGGAATGATTAGATTCACTAGTTATAATTTGAGATTTGAGAATTAATTCATGGGAGATTTGTGGAAGTACAAAATGGCTGGTTGGAATGTGATTTTTCGTCATACTCGCTAGTTACATGGGGTAGAGGTTCAAGACAGCGTTGTGTATAGTGCACATCAGAATTAAAACTTCTATCTATCAGTGATTAGATAGTGAAAATTTAAAGAGTTATACTGAATGCTGGTAGCAACATGCTCTTATAGTAGTTTCAGACCGAAAGAATAAGACTAAAGATAACGAACTCATAATGCACATTCCAACATCATACGAATTGTCTACTCGGAGAAGACTGAATCTTCAAGACGGAATTGTATAAGTACAGCAAGTACTGCAATTTAGATTTTTGCTCAGAGCCTGGTGCACGTGGCTACTCAATCTTTTCGAATCAAATCTTCATTGAATCCTTCAACAATTGCTTCGTTCCCAATTATACCCACATGCTATCCCTTTTTGCCCATGAGATCTTCATTGAAGCCTTCTACGATGGCTTCGTTTCCTATAATTCCAACGCTTATGGCTCGTTCTATGGCTCGTTCTATGTCAAGTTAGATGTGTGCAGATAATAGAAAGTTGGAGACTTACCGTTTGGAACTGGGGCGGCATAGACAATACTAGCGAGGGCGAGATAGCTTAGGAAAGTCTTTGAAGAAAACATGGTGTTTGTTCAGTAGTTGTAGAAGCAGAAAGTAGACCTGGCGACGGTAGTATTTGAGTTTAAAACAAATATCACTTTCTGTATGTGGGGTTCAAGATTTGTTGAGAATGTTTGGGAATGGTGGAAGACGAGAGGAGGGAAGGGCTTAAAAGTCCTGTCGCCCCTTTTATGGTGGGGGAGATTTGAATTTGAGGCTGGAGAAAATGATTAAGCGACGTTGGTAGGTCAATCCAGCTTCCCATCATGTAGCATTGTAAATCATAACTTCCTCAATAGTTTGAGCAAGCCATAGTCTCTGTGATCAGTTCACTTGGCTGTCATAGATGTTGTACTTCATGCAAGTCCTTCATTTTGGAGTCTTAGCTCAAAGTGCATGAACCGACCACGGAGGGCACCAGCTATACTGCAAACTCTAAAAGAATGAGTTTCTGCCTTGCGAATCGCTACTTTTGGCATTATGCGGCATTCTTTATGACATTAGATGGTGATATTAGGCCGAGATGCATAGCTGAATATCGTTCATGTGCATGTTGCATGAATCACATCCCAAAATGAGTAATCGCCCGTCCCCCTTGTAGGAGATGACTCTTGATAGTTATCCTGGTATGAGATTTAAGCTTGAATCTCAGTCTGATATGCATTAAGGTAAATTGATAGCTATCGTTTTGCTGCATGCATAATCTAATGCTAAACAAGAAAAAAGAGAAGAAATCACCTTCCCATTTCAGAGGAATAGGAGTGCCTCCGACTTTTCCGAAAAAGATAGTAAGAAAATTGCCTGGTATGTTACTCTCCAGGGTAAAGAGACCTCCTAAGGGATGCAATTGGTATATTTCCATACTCACGGCGTATCCGGAGCTATCAAAAGTCCCCTTTTAACAAAAACGACAGGTATTTGCTTCTCGCTCATTCCTATCAATACCTTTAAGTGCGTAAGACGGTTGAATAATGCCTCCGGATGTGTGGCGCAGCTTCTGGAAGGCTGGAAAACATGCACCCATATCCATCCATGTGTGCGAAAGGATAAAATTTGGGAATGGTGAATTGTTCTTTCTTGCATGCAGTATCATAATGACCTGTTCAATTGTTGCATGGCAAATCAGTTGTCGAGACCTAGAATCTCGCTAGCGTAGTTTTAACAATCCCTTTTTCCTAAACGATCACACAGGCAAAGAACTCCCCGAGCCTGACTGTCTGAAGCTCAGTTTATTTGAACTTACAATCTCGCTGATTCTGGTTCAAATCAGGATTGCTGATTTATTCAACTTCATTTCTTTTTACTTGAACAGCTATTTGCTATGGTCATCATGGGACTTTCGAAAGAATTCCTTCTTTCTGGGCCAAGGAGGCTTCGTCATCGAAATATAAACTTTTGGAGGAAGAGCAAACTTCTTCATCTACCTCACTTTCTCTACACCAAGACAAGAAGAATATACATACGTTAACCATCATCTCTACTGCTGCAAGCACCATCTCGAAGATATGGATATTGCACATGATCTTGTTCATGATCTCCGGTGCTGTGTTACTATATTCAATCCTCAAGCTCCCTAAAGACAAGCACGTTCGTTGCAAATTAGAGTGGTAGTCTTGCCTGATATAATTAATGGCTCTAATCCGTGTCTTATATAGTTCTTGTCTATTCTGTTACCGTAGTAAAGCATTAGAATCAGTAGCCAAAGGGACAGAGGGTACTGAAACCAGCTTCCTATAATTCTAGTCTTTACGTCTCCGTGATTTCGGTTCAAGTGTCCTTTCGCACCTAGCTGTCACTGTATCCATCCAGCAAAGGCACATCCAAATCATTTTCAAGGCTCTCTTTAATTCTTGCTGCATCGCCTGCCGATATACAATTTGTCTGTTGTAGAAAAAGCTCTTCGTCTTCTGTGTCTCTCCTCCCGAGTGCTCTATTTCTCCAGGGGAATCGATTGAATCTTCTCAGTACAGGTGTATGTGCATCCAATACAGCTAAGAACCAAAAAGCATATGATGGCATATTTACATTGCCATTAAAATTCTTGGCTGGGCCTTCCAGTGAAAGATGACTATAGGCCGCGCCATCAATTTCTGCAATGCCTCGCGCCAAATATGAATCTTCCAATCCAGTATACTTTTCAATCGCAACACGAAGTTCTGTACAGAGGGCTTTTGCCACAGCTGAATGTTCAAGAGATTCGGAGTGGACGAAGGGGAGAATAAATAAAAATCGAATGTAAACCCAGTTATTGAATGGATAGTTTAATTTGTCCATCCACTGCTCTTTTGAATCTGGTCGTAAGTGCGGAGGCAGAGAGTGTATATATGTAACCACCTGTAAGGCGAGATGGTCAAAAAACGCGAATGCGTAGTAAATTTCCGCGCCACGAAGAAGTTGTTTGGGAGCTTGATCAAGCAGAAGAATAAGACCTAGGGCTCGAGGAGGATTTAATGTTGGTAGCAGCGATTTAATTAATAAACCGAAAGCAGTGACGTTGGATCCATCGGTCAGAAAATCCTCTTTGTAATGGCGATAGATTGAGTGTAATGCCCTACAAGCGCTAACACAAACTCTGGAGTCGTCACTTAATTTGGGCAAATCTGCAAAGTTGATTTTGACATGAGAGTCTTTCGCAATGTGCAGATAACACAAATTGTCTAAGACACCAATGTTGAAATTCTCGAGGATATTGTGCTCGGCCATGGCGGCTATTGATAAAGAAAGCAATCAAGTTTGATCTCGTTCGTAGATATTGTGGACAACCTATTCCACGACTGTGCAAGCTTATAACTGAGCCTCTCGCTTGGGGTAATTCTGCCGATTGTTAGTGGCTTGGCACACCTACAGTGCTTAGCCTCTACTTTAGACCTTCGATAGCATCGCGATATCATTCTACCCCTCAGTACCTACTCGACACCTAGTACAACCACATATTTTTTTTTAACTTATCAAAATGACGATATATGGCCAAAATATATCCATCACCACCGAAAATGAGAATGAAGACGAGAATGAACCCCTCCTTCCAGAGAACAGCCGCTACCCCACCCAAAATACCACAAAACCATATACCAAACTTGTTGTACTTCTATACTTGTTGATTCTAATCGTAGACTTTGGAGGGCTTCTTCAACTCGCACCGATGGCCCAAATCTTTGAAACCATCATATGTCACAAATTCTATGCCCGTTATCCAGCCAACCAAGACATAGAGGAGATCAATTATTCCTGCAAGATACAAGAAGTTCAAAGCGAGCTCGTGCTTCTCAAAGGCGTCCAGAGTTGTCTTAGTATTCTCCCGAGTATGTTGGTCCTGAGACAAATCTACATTTTCTGATTGATTATAGACTTACTTTTGACCATTCCTTATGGTGTTCTCGTCAACATCTATGGGCGCCAACTAATCCTGTGTCTTGCAATGCTAGGGATTTGCTTACAGCTTACTTGGATAATTTTTATATGTGAGCTTATCAGCACCAAAAAATGTTCAAGGTGTTGTCTCTTGCTAATTCTCTCATTATAAAGCTTGGCTTTCTGACATATTCTCTCTCCGACTGATATGGCTATCGTCTGCATTTCATGTCATCGGGGGAGGGCCAAGTGTAGCATTGTCAATTTTCTATGTACTCATGGCTGACACAGTCCCTGATAATGCTCGGTATGTTGCCTCTCTCACATCATTTGACAATGATCTGTCATAAACCTTACAAATCCCATACAGGGCGCAAGTATTTTTCGGGCTGGATGCTGCTAGACTACTTGCAGTAGCAGCAGGAACAGCAACCAGTTCTGTGCTCATGAAGCGAGGCCCATGGGTTCCTATGCTTTTCGCGCTTCTCGTCACCTATATTGGCAGTTCACTTGCATTATTCATACCGGCTGGTGGAACAGGTTCAAGCTTAATGAGGAATTCTAGACATAATTCGCCAGAAGACGCACAAGCTTCTGGTGCGTTTTCTACCACGACACGTTTTTTATCTCTAGAAATAAGATATAAATTATTCAAGAATGATTTACGAAGGTTTATAAAGTCTTTATTAATCAACAGTCTTGCAGGAAAATTCTCGTCATGTCCGTTATTAGTACCTTGGCTGGCAGCTCTTCCAGTCTTGTTCTAATCTATGCATCGAAGCGGTTTGACTGGAGCTTTGCAAGGGTGAGTTTGTATTGTCTCTTGAAATAAAATTTCTGTAATGTTAAACTCGCTAGGCAAACCTTTTAACCACACTTCGAGCTAGCATTAATCTGGTCGTCATCCTACTCCTGATTCCCCTGGCCGGCTTCTGGCTCATGGTCCGGTGCAAAGTTTCTCACAGAGAAAAAGAAACCTATCTAGCACGGGGAAGTGCATCTTTCATTCTCCTTGGGCTGTTTATAGTTGCAATAGCCCATACTCCAGCTCTGCTAATCACCGGTATGATGATCCAAAATGAGGACAGACTCATTGACTTTACATACCTGCAGTAGTTACTGACAATTATTTAGGTGTTGTAGTGTCATCTCTGGGATTTGGTGTTGATGCCCTGCTTCGTTCAATTCTGACATCAGTCATTCCTAGCCATGAAATTGGCACATTCTACACATCAATGACACTTTTACAGAATCTGGGAGAATCTGCTGGCGGACTGCTGTACTCGACCCTATTTTCTGTGGCATTGAATCTACAGGGGTTTTGGCTTGGGCTACCATATATGATTTCGGCTATTCTGTCTGTTCTCTTTTTGGTTATGGCCTTCGATGCGCGACTTTCACATGACAAGTCTGAAGATCAAGAAGATTAGCCCGGCACAATCTCAAGCCAACGGAAGTTGTGGCAGAGACTTTTATCTTATCACAGTAATCAAAGAAGTATCATTGGATGTCGGGATTCTGTCTAAGTTACATTGATGTAAAATAAGTGCATAATTAAATTCTGTGGTCGAGAGCTATCTTTCCGATCAAGTAACGAAGTGGCACAGTTGGTTGGTTGTATAGCTGCATCAAATCAATTGGGCCTGTCAACAGAATATTGGTGAATAAAGTGTGTATTTATTGACCGAGCCCGGCTGTGCCGCATAAGGTCACATCGCCTCGCCCGATACACAGTATGAAAATATGCCACAATACTACTGTTCAGCTTACCCATTCCATAAACGTTGGCGGGCGACGCACCTTGTATATGTTGATAAAGTACAAGAACTTCTTACAATCAAAGCAGATAAAAGTAGTCAATTAACTTTATTGTCAATCGAGGAATAAAATTTCCAGAAATTGCTTCAAAAATCAAACCTACTGTTGATCAACAATGAGAGAGATGAGTAGTGATAGAGATCATATGCAAGCTGATTCAATGGCTCTTGGAGAGAGCTTGCTTATGGGGCATAAAACGCCGGTACTGACAGAAAGCCAGCTAGGTCTACGCACTGTAAGTACTTCCGTTCAGATGTACGATGATTTATAATTGATAGCCACACAGATACTTTGGCGTTTCTCCACTAGATCAGACAAAATGCTTCAGATTTTTGCACTTGCCGCGGCAATTGGTGCAGGAACTGTATGATAATGAGATCTATTCTTGTTTATGGAAAGCTATACTGACTGGTGTCTAGACCAGGCCGTTGATGACGATTTTCTTTGGCAGTCTCGTCAACGACTTCAATAACATAAATGCAATTCAACCGTCTGAATTAAAATCGCGAGTCAATCGTAATGTGTATGCCTCATTCATATCTAGATCAGTCGCGTCTTCGTATGCTAATTCTGCTTGAAAGTCGGTATTTCGTCTGCTTATTCGCCGCACAATTCTTGGTATGTCCATCATAATATTTTGTAAAAATGTAGAATTAGAAGTTGATAATATTATGATTCTAGTTGACCTATATATTTTCTTCAACATTGTCCATAGTGGCAGCTCGAATATCACGCAATCTGCGCCTGTAATACTTGCGAGCTATTGTGCGTCATGACCAATCGTATTGGGATACCGCTGCAAGACGATTGGCAGCTAATGATATCTCCAATGAAGCAACCCAAATTAAGACTGGCTTGTCCGAAACCCTCGGGATTGCTGTGCAAGCATGCTCAACCGTTGCAACGGCGTTCATTATAGCTTTCACACAAAGCTGGAGATTAACTTTGGTCATGTCCACAGCTATTGTCACCCTTTTCTCTGGATTTTACCTCATATCCCGTGCTGAAACTCGGACAGAGGGGCGTATATCCTTGATATACTCCGATGAAGCTGCCTTGCTGGAAGAAGTGTTCTCAAGCATTCAAACAGTTATGGCCATGTGCGCTGAGGCCAAACTTTCGAAAAGATATGGCAGTTACTTAGACAAGGCCAGGATATCGAGGCTCAAAAATAGTCCTGTATCAGGTGTCAAATTTGCTCTTAGCTATTTTGTTTTGCTTTCGGCATACGCGCTGGCATTTTGGTACGGAGTCAAGCTAGTTGTCAGCGATAAAGTTCGACACAGCGGAAATGTGGTAATGTATGTGAGCTTCAAGCGAAAGTTATTCCACGGGGTCGATTTTTCTTTAATAGTTATTCTCAGTAGTTGCTGATATCAAGCAGTGTCATTCTTTGTGTCAACATGTCAACAAACGCCCTTCGCCTACTTCTTCCATCATGGACCACACTTACGCAAGCGACAGCTAGTGCGCGGTCAATTTTACTTCCATTCTTGCATAAGCCGACAATCGATCCATTTAGCAGAGAGGGTAAGTTCCCCGATGAGTTTCTAGGACGTATAGAAATATGTAATGCGAGCTTTAATTATCCTTCTAAACCTTCCATCAAGACACTTGATGGTGTCAGTATCATTTTTGAGAGAGGGAAAACAACCGCGGTCACCGGTCCTAGCGGTTGCGGCAAGAGTACAATAATCAATCTTTTAGAAAGAAATTACGACTTATCGAGTGGTCGAATCTTACTTGATGGTGAAGATATAAAATATTTGAACATCGATTGGCTAAGATGTCAAATTGGTTTAGTTCAACGGGTAATTATTCTTAAGAATCAGGTTGGTTACGAATACTAACACGTGGAAAGGATCCAATTCTATTCAATGAAAGCATATTCCAGAATGTTGCGAATGGCATCCATAGTCAAATTGCAAGTATTCTCAGCCAGGACCATATCACTGAGCTCGTACATCAAGCCTGTAAAGACGCAAATATCCATGACTTCATTTCACAACTTCCACAAGGATATGAGACTATTGCTGGAGACCGCGGTAGCAGTATTAGCGGAGGCGAAAGGCAGCGAATAGCTATAGCGCGAGCAATTATCTCAGATCCGCCAATTTTATTATTGGATGAAGCAACCTCAGCTCTAGATGCAAAGTCCGAGGGTGTTGTGCAAGCTACCCTTGAGAAGCTTTCACTCAACCGGACCACAATTGTTGTATCCCATAAGCTGTCAACAATTCAGAAAGCAGACAAGATTGTCCTCATCAAAGACGGACGCGTATTAGAGGAGGGTACTCATGCAGATCTTTGCAGTCAGGGAGGAGCTTATCAGCGCCTGGTTGAGACTCAAAGTGTACAATCTGCCCATATGAAGACTATCCATAAAGGAGAAATCGATAATCTTGTTATTGATCTGGATAGACAAGAATTTACTGACGAGAAAGCTCCAATGAGCAGTACACATACCAGCATCGATATTCCACTGATCGTTCAAGATACTACGTCTCCCCAACAAAAATCGCTCGTACGATGCTAGGGTATGATTATGAGGGATCTGAGACATTATCGTCCAATATTCATAATCGGTACTCTAGCATGCATTGTCTCTGGTGGTATTTATCCAAGTCAATCCATCGTATTTGCCAAGTCAGTCATCGTTTTTGAATTTCATGGGGACTCGTTGAAACATAATGGCGATTTTTGGGCTTTGATGTGGTTTGTTCTGGCTCTTGGAGAGTGCTTAGCTTTTGGAGCCATGGGTACAATATTCTCTGCTATTGCTGCAATCGTTGGACATCATTATAGAGGAAGCTATTTTGCCGAAATCCTTGCTCAAGATGCAGATTTCTTCACAATGAACGACCACAGTCCAGGCAGCCTGACTGCCCAGTTAACATCTCATACCCAGCAGCTCGAAAACTTAATGTCAACAAGCCTTGGACTCATTCTCGTTGTTATCGTAAACCTAGTCGCCTCTTGTGTTTTATCATTACTCGAGTCGTGGAAGCTCGCGCTCGTAGCCACATTTGGAAGCTTACCTGTGATTATACTTGCGGGCTATTTACATGTAAGGTTGGAATCCACTTCCAAAGTTCGAGATCAAATCCTTTTCCATGAAAGCGCCAGCTTCATTAGCGAGGTTACTGCATCGATCAAAACAATTGCTTCTCTGACAATGGAGAAAAACGTTTGTGAGAAGCTGGATCAAAAGCTACAAGGTCCCACGAACAGAGTTTATAGAGAAACTTTCACGAGCATGTTGCTCTTTGCATTCTCTCAAAGTGCAAGCCTTCTTGGTCAGTTTTACCCTTCCATGGAATATATTCCTCGATGCGTATAAAATAACCAATTCAATTGCAGGGATGGCACTTGCATTTTGGTATGGTGGGCATTTGTTAGCCGATCGAGAGATCAATGGGTATGAACTGTTTGTGATATTTCTAGCTATTGTATCTGGTGGAGAGGCTGCAGGAAGCTTTTTTACCCAATCCAACAGTAAGATTTTCAATCCCTATCATACCTCCACACTACTTAACACAAAATTCAGATATTGTCCAGGCACATTCAGCTGCGAATCATATTTTGAATATTAAAACGACTCCAACATCCCATGTATCGGACATAGCAGTTATCCCTCCTCCTAGTCCTGGTGATACGATAGACTTTTCTCATGTCTCTTTCCACTACGCTTCACGCCTGGAAACTCTTGTTCTGAAAAATCTCAGTTTCAAGGCAAGGTATGGAGAAAACCTAGCAATAGTTGGAGCGTCCGGTTCCGGAAAGTCCACTGTCATCGCACTGCTGGAAAGATTCTATAAGCCCACTCAAGGGGTGATACTTTTTCGAGGAATGCCATTGGACTCCACCGATATGATAAAATATCGCTCTCTCGTCTCCTTGGTATCTCAACAAACATGTCTTTACCAAGGTTCCGTTCGCCAGAATATTCTTCTAGGCATTCCAAATGATGAGTCTATTAGTGAAGATGTTATCACACGCGCATGCAAAGATGCAGATATTCACGAGTTCATCACGTCGCTCCCACAGGGTTATGAAACGCAGATTGGAAACCGCGGACTTTCTCTCAGTGGTGGGCAGCGACAGCGTATTGCTATCGCACGAGCCTTAATAAGAGATCCGGCAGTTTTGTTACTAGACGAAGCTACAAGCGCGCTTGATGTACAGAGTGAACGCCAAGTTCAACAAGCCTTGAACAATGCGATGAAGGGTAGGATTACGATTACGGTCGCACACTGATTGTCGACTATTAGATCTGCGAATCAGATTTTGGTTCTTTCGCAAGGCGAATTGAAGGAAGTCGGAACACATGATGAGCTTTTTGCAAAGAAAGGATTTTATTTTGATATGTGTCAGATGCAAGCTTTTGCAGAGACGTAATCTTCAAGATACCTCCTGTTGATAGTTGAGGCTTAAGTCCGGCGGCTCTGTTGTAGCATGGTCCAGGTCCCACTTGCGGTGTGCTCTATACAGGGTAGCCCGGTTTAATTACCACTATATATTCGTGGCCGGGAGCCTCAGCGCTTCTTAGAGGTTCTTGAGCACTCCAATGACTTTGGCGTCAAAGACGTGCGAGAGTGAGTTGATTGCCCCATATTCAGTGACATTCAGATTTTGTTCTTGGTAGATTGCAAACCATAGCCCTAGAGGTTTGTTCCACGATGGCACTGCTCGGCGCTATACGAGAATATGGTGATGTTATCATTTGAGAGCTCGCCCCATTGTTGTTCGAACTCCTCAGCTACCACTTTCTTCTCGACCACTTTTGTGGGGTCTATTCTATATTTTGGTGAGAATTGAAGGGGGGGGGGGGGGGTACGGGTGGCGGCGCATACTGAATTATGGCATCCAGCAGCCGGAGCTTGGTCGCTCGCTAACTAGAGTGCATCGGGGTCGCTAAGCATTACACCAGCGGGTGGGTGGCATTCACCGTTCTCATTCTCATAGCAAAGCGTATTCGAGCATACTCGAGTGCTGTGCCTCTAAATATTAGCTCTGCGTCTTGTGAAACACAAACCGTGGCGGTTATACGCCAGATCGAGAGCACTCCTCGAGTAATGAGATTCATAGCCTTATCCACTATTTCTATTCGAGTACCTATCCGAGCGCTGACCATCGCGCCTCTGCGAATGCCGCCAGCCAAGCAGGGCTCTTCAACATGGATAACAGGTCTCTGATCCGTACAGAGGTGTCTTACAAAATGTGATTATTTGTCGGCAAAATCCTCGTACGACTTTGGGCTTTGTAGATATGCATGTGCTGCTTGCGCACAATGTCAAGTAGCGAAGAAACCCACATCAACTTTCGAAATAAACCATAGCGGGGATATAGGACGAGAAGGAGAGAGAAGGGTTGCAGGGGGCAATAGATGTTATAAGAATGGGAAACTGGTTTAGTTTTAGGGAAGGAGAGAGCTTGGGGGGGGGTTGAACATAGTACATAATCAGTTTCCTGGGGTGGAGGGGCGTTGAAACCACGAGGATATTAGGAGGCTTGATGATCTGGACTGAGATCGCTATTCATGTTCATTTCTTGATTGTGATGAGTGAATGAAAATAAGATGCCGTAAAGAGTTGAGAAAACAGTGCTTTGGAAAATGCTAGAACCATAATTAGGAGAAGATTACTTCTAGATTCGAGGTTCTCAATACGACGCTGTAAATTTTCCTTCAGTGGGCTCCCACATCCTAAATTGGCACAAAAGCGATTTGAACTCCATCTCCACACTCTCTGGTAAAAATAATTCTGTTCACATATTCCAGGTGCGGGCGCTGGTTTTCAATCACTTTGAAGTTTCTCGCAAACGTTGCTAAAACAAAAGCAACATCCGTAAGCGCGTTTTGTTGTGCTGGGCATATACGTCGACCTCCCATGAACGGTATGTAATTCCAACTCTGCTTGAGTCCAGCCCATCTTTCCGGTAAGAAATCCAATGCAGTTTCGCTCCATATATCCGGATCAGTGTGGAGTGGTGTAAAAGACTTACGCATCTCGTCTCCCGGCTCAACAAGGATGGATTCTTTGCCCGAGGGGTCACCTCCGTGGGGGAGGATGCAAGATACTAGGCAGGTCTTCCAACTTCCGCCGACGGGGGATTGGAGACGGAGTGCTAGGGGTTGTTAGATGGTAGATCAATTAATTTGGGCAGTTCTTGAAAAGTGCATACTTTCATTTATAACGGCCTGCACATATTTGAGCGATTTGAGTAGTCCAAACCTCAGCTTCTAATCACCGGTATCGAGAACTTCTTTCCGAAGCTTCGCCCATACTTGAGGATGTCTTACAAGCATGAAGATAATATTCCCCACGAGAATCCCAGCAGTATCACGAGCAGGGAAGAATACATTCATAAGCTCATCCTTAATATATTGCGTATCATCTGTCGTGTTTACCAGCTCCTAAAGCAAAACATAATTGTAAGGTATATCCGTTTGTAGTTCGGAACCTTTTGCCGCAGCAGCTTGATTTTTGAATTCTTCGTCAATAAACTCGTCAACTATGCCTTGAACTTCCGCACATTGAGCAAACCATTTCTTTTCCCCGATAAGAAACTTAAATCGCCCAAGCATATATCGTCGGAACATCTTCACAAGTGCCTCATCGAATAAATGAACCAGACGATGGCCAACGGTGCTGCTTTTTTCGGGCGAAAGATAGTTTGCAGATGTTCCGAATACGAACTCGCTAGAGATATCGAGGAAAAGCTTTTTGCATAGTGGTTGCATATCGATTGTAGTCCCGTCTCGAGGAATGAGGCCCAGGAATATTTTAATCTGGGCCTCCCAGCTAGACAGTTCTGATACCTGAGCCCTGGTAAATACTGGGCTGAGTAACGAACGAGATCTCTTCCACTGAAATACAGTATTCAGTATTTGTTTGTTACAGCAGTTGTTCTGGATTTCCTTGGTGTGTAGAGATTAAGATTTGAGCGACAAAATGAAATCAATTCATTGTGCTTACTGCGTGGCCGTCGACTGACATAATGCCTTCACCAAGGAGTGGTGAACACATTGGGTGATTCATAGGTGCGACTCCAAACTTATCAACTTCGAGGGCTAGTACTGTTTGTATAGCAATAGGATCCATGGTTACGTATTGCTTCGTGCCCCAATTGTTTGTAAGAACAGTCTTTTCGTATTTCCCCAAGATGATTCTGTCAGTTGCGAGAGAATCACCAGAGTTCATGTCCTTCAACCTCCGGAAAAACAAATCAAACCCAAGAAATGGATCCTTATGCCAGTATTTCGCCGGCATCGCACACCCAGCCTTTCGAGCCGCCAGTCGATAACGGACATCTTTTACTGCCCATGATAGAAAATAAAAACATGATATAAACATAAGGAGAGAAACCTCTCCCAATTATACAGAAGTTATGGGCAACATATTTAACTACGCGAGTCGATCCGAGTATAGGTTTGGCTTTTTTGCTCAGTTGCGTAGGATTGGTGAGAAGACAATGTGGTATAAAGGATATTCGCCGCAGCTATTCATAGGGAAAAGAAAGGAAAGAACCAAGATTTGCATGATAAATCAGATGGATTACATTGGAGTAGCGATGCCGCATATTCGGTGCCGCAATGTTGATGAATATTGATTACCCACTGGGCAACAAAAGTAATCTTCCCCCAGCACTCATTTCGAACCCGATTCAATCCATGTCACAACTCCTTAAATACCATATAAAATACGTCCGTAACACAAATGGTATACTGATAACCAAATTCATATTCAGATCACTCGGATTTGAAACGTATCATATAGTCTCGGACTGAAAAAGGACATTGAAAGAAGAATGTTATGATAATACCTAGGTGGTTAATCATGATAGCAACGAAAAAGACCTCGGGGCCCCACCATCCCACAAGAGCGGGGGGATTCATCCGTCTGTGCCGGTCTGATAAGGAAAGTACGAGGCTCATGCTGAAGAAAGAGCCTAGGTGTTCCAAATAAAATGGCGTAGATTGTGAACTTGATGCAGTTGAAATTGTTTTTGAAATTGATATTGCATTCGTTGGCTGTTGGTTGGTGGCGTCAGTCCGTCTCCGAAGTTGAGCCAGGAAGGCAGACGGCCCAAGTCTTAAACAAGCTTAGGACTCCACTCCGTATAATTCTTCACAAAATTGCGATGTCTATATTCATGCTTCTAAAGTAGAGAGGCACAGCATTTGAAATCAAAACCTTCATTGAGAGTTTCAAATTATAAAAATGAGATGACAGCTACGATATCCAATCGAGTATTAGGATGGCTAGTTTACTTCAAAAGATAAACATGATCCAGAGAAAAAGAGTGTTGTAGCGTCCCTCTCAACATCCTCGTTCCAATCACTTCTTTGATTGGTTTACATGCGATAGATTGTGTGCCAAAGAGAAAATCTCGAATCGACTCAAATCTTCAGCATTTAAAAATGGGGGACACAAAGTATCATTCACGACCTTGCATTGATTCATTACACAATGTCCGAAATCCATCAAAGAATCGCGGTACTACGGCCCAAAGAATACCACAATGTATATTTGAAATGAACGGAGAACTCTCCTCTATCATCTGGTAAGCCAGCACATTTTCCAGCTTGTTCCTCAAGCTCTCTTTATCCTGCCATCGTTATTTCAGCCACTTGGTTATTGCTATCACTGTAAAAGCTCAGCATCACACTATCCACTTGCCCAAATAATCACAGTATCACAGAAACTCCATAGCGCGTCTCAATATGCCACGTAAAAAGCCGGCTAGAATATGGACACAGGTCGAGAAAAATTATCTTCAGTATCTGCTTCAAGGCAGGCAGAATCAAGGGAGATTTTGGAAAGACAGTAGAACCAGTAGAAAGTTTCTCGCTCAGAAAATGAATGAGAGATTCCCGCCTAGAGACCAGCCAGACGCTCGGATGTTCTTTGTAAGACATATGGAGGGATATCTGAGAGGATGGGTAGAACGCCATCCGGATCCCAGACAAGTTGAAGAGCCACCAGAGAGTGAAACGGATTCAGAGGAAGAAGGGGAAGATGATGAGAATGGCGATGATGATGACGATGACGGCAGAGACGAAGATGAAAGCAGAGAAGTATCGACGGGGGAAGTGCCAGAGAAGCAAGGAGAAGATGGAGAGAATGGTCAAGGCGTACAAGATGCAGGAACTCAAAACGACGAGGGAGATGGTATTGATGCGGATGAGGAGCGGGGGAGACGACGCGAGAGAAGAGCAGGAGGCAAAAGCGGTGCAGCGGAAGCCCGAAAGGCGAACAAGAAATTGCCAAAAAGAGAGCAATAGTTGATGACATGAAAATTTTTCAGGCGTCAGCTGTTGTGCTAGTGGAAGAATGAAATTAGGACAACATTATTGGTAGAATTTAGATGGACGTCAATTGATACCATTGATGAGACATTAATACTAGTGCTCGTGAATTTGATGACGAGTTGGCGGTCGTCAAACCCTCAAAATATCTTTCGGTATCGAATGGAGCAGATTGACTACTTGGTCGCTAACATGCTGAGCGTCCAGATTTGCGCCGCACTACGAATTTACTTGGGAAGGAGACATATGCTACAGTACCGTGTTACATTATGTATGCGCATTGTAACAAATGTCCCTCAAAGCCTGATTGAGCCCAACACAGTTCCTAGTATGGGCTAACCTGCAGCTGCTTCCTCTCTAATACGTCTTGTCGCAGATCTGTAGCTATTCAACTCCAAGATGCCTCACCAACACGCCAACACTAAAGAATGCCCATGACAAATTAAAAATCCCCAACTCACATTGATACGTAAAAGGATTGAAACTTTTTTATCCTACCCTTACCCTTATTCCACAAAATACTCTTGCTAGAACGATGAAGAATTTCTAGAAATCAGGACGATCATAATGATGATCAAGTAGGTTGTTTCTCGATACCCAATTTTGTTTCGTCGAGTGATCATTGCTGTGCATCTAAGCACCGCATCACCCCTCAAGGCCGATGCAAAAGATGATTATGTTCCGACGCTGCGACCAACCAACTAAATGCCGAACCATTTGCAATCACTAGACGCCTACTTGTGGCGCGTTATTAGGCGTTTCTACTCCGAATCCGAGGAGTAAAAAGTTGCACAAATGTGAGGAGGAACATCTATGGTCGCGTCCATACATACCCCCCCGGAGTTTCTCAGCAAAACACCATTCCTTTGCCTGGCTTTGGATTATTCTGAGGGGAAAAACACAAATTCGCGCTCTTGATCTGAAGTCAGGATGCAGACTCTACAGTAAAACTAGCATCAGCCAGGAATCCTCCCAATATCCTACACACTATTTGGCAAACGGATTCTCGCCTTCTTTTTTCGCCAGAAACTCCTGTATCATTGTTTGATCATAATAGGAAAATCCGTTCTATAGACTCCCCTATCGCGACATGGCGACTCCTTCATTGTAGCCGTATACTCCAGCAAGGGTGCTTCGCACATGATGGCTAACCTAGATTAAAACTGGGAATGGCTAACTCAAAATATCGCCTCTGAACTTCTCTATTCCGACGATAGCATCTTGAGTTATTTAGAAATCGAGATACTTACGTACACAGCAACAACAGTTGACTTGCAACAACCGATCATGACGTTACCGATGGTGAATCAGTTGAGCGCTTTAAGAAGAACGGGATTCGATAAAGAACAATGCGAGAGTGCCACTCAGGTTGCATATCGTGTGGCAGAATGAACGGAATGGATACATAGAAGTGGAAAAACAGTGAAGATGCGGTTGATCGGAGCAAGGTGATGGACAGACAGTGAAACAGCTAGTCGTGTTTGTATGCCACGATACTTTCCATACCAATCTATCACACTATGAACCTGCTGCGCCACCACTTTTCTCCGTTCTTACAGATTCAGCTCCAAGAGGTCACGCACGCTGTCATACAAAACTCAATGGGTTGGTATCTCCTCACTAGACACCGGAATTATAATGACTTTGATATCATCGCTCAGAATGTTCGCGATACGGCCTGGAAAGCCCCTAGGTAGCTTATTTAGATATTTGCGCTGACATTGCTTCATCCCAAGATTAGACTGCCACATTTTCAGAGCCCACTTGGTTACTCATGAGTTACGGTCAATGTTCATGGAAATGAGGATATTGAACCATTTAATCTGTGATCTTGTGTGTTCCAGTAAAGCTAATGCATGTAATTGTATCCTCTGATCACGACTAAATGATTCTGCAATATATTTGAAAAAAATTCTGTGTATTTTACTCTTTTCAGTACATCGCATTATGATATCGCTCCATTTTCGCATACAAGTCTTCATGGGGAATGATCCTCTCAGAACTCAGATACCGAATACTTGTATTCTAAAAGAGAATCAGTGCACACCGAAGAACATTTTCCTAACATCGCCTCCGAGTAGTCATTAGAAGAGTGACTTGGTTCATCTCGTGAATGAGTGTAGAGTGTTGAGAGAACATCCACCTGAGCCGTCCAGGCATGATGTTCCGTGTGAATCTCACGACATCAAATGCACCTTTTTTCCCACGAGCCGACAAAAGCACCAAAGTCTTCCCTCTAACCTAATATGAAATGCTTCAAGAAAACAAGCACCCTAGCTGAAGATGACGCCTGGCACATAAGCCATACAATTCTATATCACACTGCCTGAAAATCCATATAAAATCGGGATATTGATGATCGATTATTCAATTCCCCCTGAACCATTTATGGCCATTGTTCACAGCAGAAAGGAGCACCGTAGTATTATTCGCAGACACGATAAACACAACATTAACCCAAAATATCACACTTGTAATAATGTGTTCGAAGCTGAAAGATAAATCGTAGCACAGCAGCCATACTCTCAGAGATTGTGCAACTTCTAAACTCACCCACTGCTTCATGGGTACAGTACTCGCAAAGCTCGAAGAAGGCAATGCACTGGAAAGTTCCCTGATGTATTCTCTCAGCGACTGTTTAGCTTTGGTTCGAGACATGCGAATATCCTACCGGCTTAATGCTCAGTGCAACATTTGCTCCCATTTTGTAGTCCTGCATACTCGTTATCGAATACCAACCCTTGACCAATGCAAACAGCCATAGACACAAGCCCAGACAGCCTTCAATGAGGTGTAATATGATGAAATCCAGATGGCGGAATTAACAAATTGCGATACCTTGGGTCATACAACCCAAGCCAACAGCTGAAAACATGGTGAAGCCTACACCCCCTATTCTACACTTCATCTATGAAGTCGCTTGCCAAGCAAAGTACAAAGTCAAAGTCGTTTATTGACTCAGCTAAACGGCCCTTTGAAGCCAAGAATCCAGAAGCCGAAATTTCTGCATGTTAGATGCGTCGTTTCCTCATCTAATCGACGTACCGCCAAGTGGCCTTACCACACGGTAGTCGCAGGTCCCTTTGATGTGATACAGCGATGGGAAAATCGTTACCCAGAACCTCAATCTTCCATTCTTAATCGCCTTGTCCAAGAGTTTTGGGGTCTTGGAAGCATTGAATGATTGCGACCTTGGCGACCGAGCACTTCATCGTTCACCCTTTCATGCGAATCGGCACTCGCAATTTCACCCAAGCAGAATCTCCCGTACTCAAGTTCGACCCTGCAATGTTACTTCACGAGGGTTAAGACTTTTTCCTTTTCTCCAAGAGTCGACCCTTGACTTGGCACTGGTGAACTTCGGTCGTGTCAATTAATTGCCCATGCATTTGTGATGACTTGTTCATCCATTCATCCATTCATCCATTCATCCATTCATCCATTTTCATAACCAACGTAGCATAATTGAAAAGGAGTAATTTTTTCATGTCAATGCACACATTGCGAGACGGTGAGACTTTGCTGCCACGACATATACTGCAGGAAATGGCCCCCAAAATGCCAAGATAATTCCCCAGCCTCCTTCCCCCTGTTCTCTCACAATCGACAACGAATGCATCGTCATCTGATTTCCCCTATCCACCGCATATCGATACTCACCGTCCCTATCAATATCGATAGCATCGAAGTGAGACATATTAACCTTATACTTATCCCGCCTTGGTATTGAGAGCCGCCGCCTATTGGGAGAATAGCGGATATTGTTTCTCAACAATGCCACAGCTTACGGTTAGATGCGGGCTCCACGCATTCTATCAACGATGCCACGAAAGTTTCCCCGTGTCCAGAGTCCTCCATTCTCCATCCTCCACATTTCCAACTTCTTCCAATTTATCTTCTAGTACGGAGTGGCCAGTGGAGACCCCGACCGAGGAAATACAAATTGCGGATGGGGAATCGAGATGTGGACGGAACACCAAAAGCAAAATCTCTCAGTTCCTCGGCGTGGAGCATGAGAATAGCGGGCGCGGGCCGATTGCATTCATTGGTGCGGTGGAGCACGTTCTTCGATGGAGTTCGACTTCGCATTTAGGAGCGGTGGGATGACTATGGGAGCCGGGAACGTTTGGCAATGGCAGAAACAAATTAAACTGCCACTTCATTGTCACCGTGCGTGCTGCTGAAGCCGTTCACCGCTGGCACTCGCACTCGCATTCGCACTCTGTGTCGAACTCGTTGTCGCTGTTGGAACATCAAGAGAGAGCGCAGATACCCATTCAGGCATGACTAAGCATTTTGCGTGCGCATTGGCATCGTATTTACAAAAATTCTCCGAAAATCTTCCACCCATCACAGACACGAGGAAGAAGACATGATTACGATGAACGCCAACTGCAGCGATGAAATCGGAAGAGACCCTCACAAGCTCTTTTCCCCAAACAATCGCACGGAAGCAAAACAATCTCTGCCCCACCATAGCTACGCGCATTAACCTCGAGCTTCTCTTCCAGCAGTAGCAGCAGCGAAGAAGGCGAAGCGAGCAAACCACCCACCCATCCAGAAACAAAACCCATCTCCGCGGTGGACCATTCCTTTCCCTCCTTCACGTTTGTATTTTCCGCACAATCGCTCCAATTTTCAAGGCACGCTATGGATACAGCTCTGGCGACAATCGCGATGGATTCCTCCATATCGCTAGCCCAGCAGGGAGAAATCCCTGTCTATCCAGGCCTTCCCCCTGTCATCGTAGCATCCCTCTTGTTTCCCGGGTGACATCGTAACATGGGCCTGCCAAAATTCACAACTGTTCCTGCAAATGGCCAGGTCCTCTTGTATTAAATTATCCACACATACAGCAAGTAATTTTGTACCTGCCTTAACCACCCATCTCCAAATCAAGTGTCCGCGAACCAGCGGGTCTCAATCTGTCTACTAAGTTCAAGATGGGATAAAACAGGCACCAAACCCGTGAGGAAATTTCAAATTGTGGAGATTGGACTATCTTTTTTTGTATTGGAGCTTGTACGGTGGCCTGTAAGGTAAAAATATTTCGAAAATGGAAATTACAATAATATTAATATTAATAAAAATAATAGCAGGAATAACAAGAATAATAGAATGAGATAAATCTATGTTGATTTGGGGATGGCTGTACGAACTATTGGCTAATCAACGGGTAGCAAAAGGCGCTTATTTGTGTGACTTTGACATACCTCGGAAGGATATGAGTGAAGAGTGAAGATCTTGTATCAAAGAGAGAGCCTAGAGGGAACGGAAATGAAACGTAGGGTAATAGAGAAGAAAATGGATGGCGCCTCAGAATTGTAAAGGAGAAAAAGGGTACTGCAAAGCGGCAGATAGGTTTCGCATCAAGTTCAAGGTCAAAGCAATCGAGAAACAGAAATGCACGGCACAATTTTATTCAAAATCACAATTCACAAAGACACAGCACAACACAGGCACAAATCAAAATATTGTAATGAAGTCGTTCCATTTCTCAGTATATACATCTAATCATCTTCTTCTGCTCCTCTGACATAAACACATCCCTGGAATATCCCAACCCATTTACCCATCTATAGGTACTATTGAAACATAAAACATAAAACATAAGTGAAAATCTCGCATCTCGTAATAAAGGTCTATAAGGTGTAAAATGTATGGATTAAGGTGAGGCGACAATTAAAGGTGTATGACGACAAGTCATTGAGAAGTCGAAACGTTTGCAGCTCTGTACCGGCAAACTAGTTTGACAAGATGTTTCGCAACCACAATGACGATGTCGAAGTAAGGATGACGAGGGGATATTAGGAACGCCTGTCTTTCTCCATATTCTCCATGTGAAATTTCCAGATTTTTTGTGACTTTTTAAACATTTTTTTACTTTTCAACTGTCTCGTCTGTGCGAGAGAGAAGTGGTCATACTAGGGGTCCGTTAATCTAATCATCATCCTCAACCTCAGCTTGCTTTTGAACAATGTGGTAACGGTGGACACCGTCAACTTGGGAGTGTTCAAGAGCAACCTTGGAGAGATGGGCAATGATGTTCTCCATTTGAGTGTCAGCGTGGCTGCGTCTGGCACGTCCGAGGTTGTCCAACCAAGACCATTGGTTCAACAAGTAGTAGACAATGGCAGTGACAATGGTGACACCAATAGAGTAACCCCAAACGATGACGACAGTGACGATAGAAGTGTGGCCGTTCTCGGAAAGGAGAACGTTGCGGGTAACTGGGTCAGATGGCTCACCAGCTCCGCCACACAACCAACCGAAGACACAGAAGAGAGTAGCGATGACATCGACAATGAAGATAGCGATAACCAATTGCCACGATGGCCAGGTGTTACCACCACGGGTGACGAAGATGAGCCAGTTCTCAGTGAGGGAGACTTCCAAGAAGAGCATACCTTGGATAGATCCGAAGTTCTCAATGAAACCACCGTTTGGTACGAAGAGAGCACCACGCATGATCCAGGTACCGAGAGCAAGGAGAACACCGAGGATGACGGAGATAATCCAGATCTTGGGCAATTGCCATTCGACAGGACGTTGTTCAAAGTGAGCATTGTCGTAAGCGACAGCGATGGTAGCCAAATCAGCGAAGAGAGCAAGGAAAACAATGAGCTCGACACGGATAGTCTCGTTGATGATAACCATGGAGGTAACCAAGTAGATTTCCAAATGGAGACAGAGAGCAATACGGTATTGAATATAAGCCTTCATACGTTGGAAAATTTGACGAGCGATCTTGATGGCAGAGACGATAGTGTTAAGACCAGGGGCGAGGAAAACGATATCAGCGGCGGCTTGAGCGGCTTCAGTAGCACCCTCGACAGCAATACCACAATCAGATTTCTTGAGGGAAGGAGCGTCGTTAACACCATCACCAGTCATAGCAGTCAAATGTCCACGTTGTTGCAACATCTCGACGACTTGGTACTTGTGCTCAGGGAAAACCTCAGCGAAACCATCGGCGCGCTCGACCAAATCGTGTTGAGTAGTACCAGTAAGACCACCGTGGATGAGTTTGTCAGAGTTGTAAACCTTGGTACCGAGAGCCAACATCTTGCAAGTCTCCTTGGCAATAGCGATAGCGTCACCAGTCAACATCTTAACGGAGAGACCAAGAACTTGAGCTTCGGCGATGGTGGCAGCAGTATCCTCACGGGGAGGGTCGAACATAGGAAGCATACCAAGTAATTGCCATGGTCCGTTACCTTCCTTAACAGCAACACCGAGAGAACGGAAACCACGACGAGCGAATTCCAAAGTCTTGGACTTGTACATAGCGGCAACCTCAGCGGAACATTCAGACATTCTCAAGATGGCACTTGGAGCACCCTTGGCACAAGTCCAGGTAACACCATCCTTGACAACGATAGCAGTAATACGCTTAGAGACAGGGTCGAAAGGAGCAAAGTTCTCAGTTCTCCATCCTTGTTCGAGGATCTTACGGGCAGCTGGGTAACGCTTCAAGGTAAGAATGGTAACTTTATCGATAGGATCCAAAGACTTGACGTTGTGGGAAGAAGCAAGAGCAGCGACAGCCATCATCCAGTTAACATCAACACCCTCAGCGACGAATGGTTCACGAATGGACAATTGGTTGGCAGTGAGAGTACCGGTCTTGTCAGAGCAGAGAACGTCGACACCAGCAAGGGACTCAATAGCGGTAAGCTTTTGAACAATAGCCTTCTCCTCAGCGAGGTAAGCGGCACCGACAGCGAGAGTGGTGGTGGTAACGACTGGAAGACCAACGGGAACACCGACAATCAAGAGGATAAGAGCGTAATGGAGCAAGTTGACGGAAGAGTGTTCTGGGGTAGCGAGCTTCAAGTGACGGAAGAAACCACCGATCCAGGAGATCAAGATCCAGCCGACGACCAAAACCAACAAAGACGTACCGATGGAGTTCATGATAGCCTTGAAATGACCTTGATCTTGAGCACCAGTAACGAGGGAGGCAGTACGACCGACGAAAGACATGCGAGCACCGTGGGTGACAACGGCATAGGCCTTTCCACGCTTGCAACCAGTTGTGTAGTAGATAACATCAGCGACGTACTTGTCGACAGCCAAGGATTCACCAGTCATGGCAGATTGATCGATAGCAAGAAGAGCATAGCCGGAACCGTGCTTTCCTCCGTGTGCATCATCATCATCATCCTCTTCCTTCTCGCTCATTTCGTGGCTGCGTTGGTTGATGAGTTCTTGTTGGTAGGTTTCGTATCCGTTAGGGTCGTCATAAGCGCAAATAATTCTAGCATCGGCGGGAACGACATGTCCATCTTCGATAATGATCTGTTGGCAAAATGTTAGTAATGTGATCGCGCATTGATGCGATGTCGATGTGGTGTAACTTACAATGTCACCAGGAACCAATTCACGAGCCAAGATTTCAACTTCAGCACCATCACGTACAACAGTAGCCTTCAAAGCAATGTCACCTATGATTGAGGTTAGCAACGAGATAACAATGTGCGAATTGGTGCCGCGGCTTACCCTTCAAACTAGCAACGACATCGGCAGCTTGTTTTTCTTGATACCAACCGACAACAGCGTTAAGCATGAGAATACCGATAATGACACCGAAATCGATCCAATCCCGCAGACCAGCGGCGAGGAGGACAGCGAGTTCCATAACTGTTGCCGAGATTAGTGGAATTCATGTAGAGTCGAATTGGAGTCAACTTACCATAGAGGACAGGACCTTTGAAGAAACCAATGAACTTCCAGAACAAGCTCTCGTTCTCGGTGGTCAATTCGTTCCATCCAGTCTTTCTGCGGCGGTTCTCGACCTCGCTGGCAGAGAGACCTTGTCGCATGCTGGTGTTGAGCCAGTCATCTGGAGTTTCGAAACCAGCTCCATCGCTGCCCTTGGACTTCTTGCCCTTCTTCTTCTTGCCAGCGTTGGCAGCCTCTTCTTCTTCGGCGGCGAGCTTCTCTCCCTCTTCTCTTCCCTTATACTTTGAAATATATCGAACGAGTTGTCCATATTCTCCGAGTTTTTCGTCTTCGTACTCTGGTCTGGCCGCCGAAGCGCCGTTCTCAATGTCTCCGTGAGCCATTGCGCTTTACTGTGGTCGGATGAAGGAAAGATTATTATTAACTCCCACCGTGACAAAGGCAAACTGAGTAGACTGGAATGAAAGAGGAATTGGATTTGGGGGACGAAAGCAGATTATATATCTGCGAGACCAAGTGTGATCAACTATCCTAGTCCCAAGCAAGATTGGGTAAGGTCGGATTTTGATTTTTCTTCTTCACCCTTCGGCGTCATCCTCGGACGGTGGTCACAGACGATTTTGGCGGCATGACTTGTGAATTGGAAGAGAAGCTACTGGGGGGCCTTGAACTAGATCCATGGGTAAGCTTGAGGGAAAGTGTGGTGTATCTGGCGAGGCGTGCGAGGGTCTGGGGCAGAAAGCAGCGATGGAGCTTAGGAAAGTTTTCTCTCGCTTGAAGTTTAAAAAGGTCACCGTAGTGGCAGCGAAAGGCGAGAAAGTGGATGATATTACTTTTAGCGGCATGGTAGCTCATGGTAGTTTCTGGCGGATTGTTTTGATTTTTGGTGAGGGATTTTCCAATGATTTCCTAAATGCCCCATTGAAAACCTTACCTCGTCGCTCGACCCGGCTTAGCGCTCGACGGCAGCCCCCGATTAGGCAAGGCGTGCTCCAATATCCGATTATTATCCTTGACAGATCAACTTTTGCTCTTCCCTCGACGCTTCTCTCCCTGGGCGCAGAAAGCCGAGTTATCCAGCGCTGGCCATTGGAGGGTGGACCGGCTAGTCCCAAATGAGTAGCAATATCCTCCTTTGCTCCAGCCAGCAGCTTCCGATGTGTCCTCTTGGGGCAATTGCCAATGTTTCCTGGATTATATTGAGTTTAGATCTATCCAGGCGCTGCTAAAGTCACTGCTAAAGTCAAGTTCAGGTCCCGCGTAATGTATCGGTGAGTCGGAAGCTGGGTCGGCTCAGCGAATGACGACTCTTCATTATCAGATAGGAAGTTATCAATTGGCCAATCAGTACGCCCGCTGCTCGACAGGTATGACAAGAGAAGGGGAGCAATCATGAATCAGTTGGACGATGGCACATAGCATTGTGGTGTACAGATTCATTGCGATCAAGACGTCCTCTGTACGTGTGAGTGTCGTGGCGAGAGTGATGAAGGGGTAAACGCTCGGCAGATACTATGAGGATTTTCGGTGCGTAAAGATGCACGACGTACGATGTACGATGTACGATGTGAGAAAGATACTTACTCGTTGACTTGTGGCTCATGTTCATGTTCATGTACTCCCGATTACTACTACAAGATAGATCTAGCTAGATGCGCCATGAGAATCACTCGCTGCATGCATCAAAGTATCAAAGTATCAAAGTATCAGAGTATCAGAGTATCGTAAATACCTGCTGTGGCATGACTACCTCCAGAGCTGATGGCGCACTGTTGTTGACTGTGCAATGTCAAGGCTTGAAAGCTGCCTACCTGCGAAACTCACTCCTTTCCCAACCTCCTCCTGCAATTGCCGCGTCTACGCAGCGTTTCGAATCTAACAAGGAACAAAACGTATAATGGATTTCACACTTTTGCTTATTCCTCTTCAATGATCGGGGAGATTGAGAAATCTCGGTCTGCCTTCGGATAGTGCTTTGCTGAGCATACATTGCCCTTCCACCGCCCCAGGTGTGATTTGACCACAACGCGTTGTTGTCCAATATCTCATCTCTCAATGGACACCTCACATCTACCTACGAGGAAAATTAAGATGAGAACTCCATCTCACGATCTTCATAATTTCCCAAATCATAATTTTATACCATCGAGCTTATCTCATTGGACAAGAGTCCACAAGAGTCCAATATTGCAAATAGCAATTTGCAACTTATCTTCACCCACACTTCCCTATCCTATCCCAAACGCTCCAATGATGGTTTGCCGTTGGTGGGCGGATCAGTCAGCTTGTTTACTTCATCTTACGAGCAGTAGTGGTATGGGGCAAAATACGGTAGGTAATGGCTGTTGCGGGATCAAAATGGCTGCTGGGACCTGGGTCTGGACGGGGTGACCGTAAGCACGACGAACAACAGCAGCAGGGTACGGGGGGAAGATATCGTCGATAGCAGATGGCAACGTGCAAAATTGGAAACGGGGAGTTTGAGCCTTGGAGTTCTTTGGCCCTCGAAATTAACCACAGTTTACTATACCTGCATACAAGGTGAGCGTACTGCTTTGATTACATTCTGCTTTGCTGTTGTTTTCTCCAGGGTTGACCGTTTCCGCATTGCTGTCAAATAATTCGAAGACTTGGAGATTTTTACCCAGTCCCTCCCTGCAAACTACAATTCCTTCATGAACTCAAACCGTAAACAAAACAACGTGGGATTGATGACGGGCGGCACAACATCAATATGGGAGAGACCTTGTTTCAAAATATCTCAATTTGAAATTGATTTCAAAAGTATCTGAATCGTTTAAATGACCCAAGACATTGAAATTCTACTCAGGTTCTTACTCTCATCTCATCGGCATTGAATATTACTCGGTATTGACTGCTGCCAAGGTGATATTCCTTTGCACCACGGTGCACCTATTGTATTGGCCAAGCATCAAGTCGTCTTGTCCTCGCCCAACATCACCGGAGATCTTCGTCCAAGCCATTCTTTCAGAAACGTAAAAACTATCGAAATGATTTTTTTGAAACTTTGACTTCAGCAAGTACGAGGAGCCGCGCCGCTGTCTGGGCTCGAGGAAGGTTCTTCAAGAGGGAGCACAAACTGGAAACAATCAATGCCACATCCCACGCTCAAATCCCACACACAGATACGGGCCATGGACGCCACAAATTATATCTCACACGCCTACGCCGAAACCGACGCTATACTGCTGGTTTCTCTTCGCCAGCGATACACTTCTGGAATCTCATTTTTCCCCTTCATTTCTCGCTTCCAATATTGCCATCCCCATCCCACATAGATTTCCCCCTTTCACCTCTCCCCTCTCCCCCTCTCCCCCTCTCCCCTCACCGTACCACCGTATTGCAATATCTTCACTCCACTCAATCACTCTCATCTCCCCCGGCACTGCGGCACGATTGCCATACGCTAAAGATGACGTTTACCAAGGCTTGTTGTTTACACTGTCACTCTTGCAATCGCTGGTTATCTCTCCAGAACCGTGCAGTTATTCGGCGGGATGCAATTGAGACAATACGGAGGTATATGCTAGGATCATCAGATCTTGCATCCATTCTCATGTCAATGACAAGGGGGACCTGGGTGAAGCTGGAGACTAATGGTTGAGGGAAAGCTTGATTGCGAAATTGACATTTTGGAGGTGGAGCAATTGAAATGGTTTATTTACTTGGACTAAACTTACTATACCACACTGTAGATGGTTATCTGAACAACCTGGACATGAACTCATAGATATTGCAATTGATTTGAGTAATATTAAGTTATCATCAAGATGAGCGAGTCTGAGTACGGTGCAGGGTAAGAGAGCTTCTTCCTCCTCTCACCGGCACTCGGCCTTTCTTCCCCTAAGTAATACTGGAGAAAATAAGAACACAGAACGCGGTCAAAACATAGGTACGAACGCATATGGAAAAGACGCGACGGAACCTAACAACTAACTGCACATCGGTAGCCTCATGCATCTCTCTTTGGCAATACGATAGGTGGATGAAGGAAGCATTCATCCTTCCACTATCCAAACCTTTAATCGCTCGAAATGTCTTTGAAAATTAGGTCAGCGTAACCAACGTCCAGTAAGCGCTCATACATCGACCTCCACTTTTGACCGGTGTGAGGAATACTGGTATTGGAAATACCGAAACGACACCGTAATAACCGTTCAATTCCCTCAAATTCCCCATCGCAATTATAATAGTCGTTTGGTCGGCTCTAGGTAACGATGTAATCATCCAATATATCCGATCCGAGGCTCCCAATGCAGTGATACCGTTACATCCCTTTCATCCCATCGCAATAGCCTCGGAATTGATACCGCCAGTTCCTTTCGAGCGCGTAGAACTAAAAATACCTCAGGCTATCTGCGTTGCGTTGGCCCCGAAAGCCTGCGATAACATCATCTATTCTTCGTCTGCATCTGAATACAAAATGGCTGGTTGCAATACAACAAGTCCTGGGCATGCTTATCGCTGGCGTGGCATTTGCTTGGTAGGAAACTTAAGTTTCATCCTAATTTATTCATGCAATCTGATCTGTTGCATCTTTAGGAATTAGATAGGCAGTTTTAGTAGGATTGACATATCACACGGTGGGAACAGCGATGCTATTGACGTCGTAGTACCCAGGAGTCTCCCAATGCTAATATCATATTATTACCAAACGAATCGCTCTCCTTACGTTGAGATTTGCCCATCCCACACCAAGAAACTCTACCAACGTCACAAAGGCAGTGTTAGCATGGCGTAGCTAATTAATGCTGTGTCAACTATTCTCCATCCATATCAAATCTGCCCAGAATAGCCCTTCACCCACCTTGATAAACTTCGGACAAATAACTGACATTCAGGGATTCAGTTGTGTTTCTGAAAAAGGGCCTTATTTTTTGGGGTACTCCGTATTTTCCCTTGGGGTATCAAACTACCCCATGGATGGTCGCAGATACTCCAAGTCTTGGATTGTGCTCGCCAACAGCGCTCTTCCTGAGACTTCCTTCCTACATCCTTAGTAAGACTGCTCGCATACCGTAAAAATCCTAGCACGTAGTATTTGCCATGAAGCAGTAGAGTTTTCTTCTTGCAGCTTGGTCCTCATTCTCAGCCGTTTGATTTGGTTTCGCCTCATCTCATCGGTCAAATTTGAACCCTGCAGAATTTTAGATGCTGCAAATGCAATGTAACTCTTTACTCACTCCATGGACAATTTACGGAGGAGGGGAAGGAAATTTATTGTGATCACGTGAGGTCGGATTCTATGAACAGCGCACATAATTTCTTTTGGGGTGATTGCACAAGGCAGATAGGTAGGTACAGTGAGAGAGACAAATACGTCAGAATCTGATCGGGAACTGGGGCCCTGGTCTTGGAGGGGGGGTAAACCGGAAATATTTTATATCCCTCATTCGCAAGGGTGCGAAAGGTTTGAATGCAACAGGCACACGAGCAAGAAAAAAATTGCCTTGATTTAATCGATCAATCGATGTAAGAATCTGTATGTAAGTCAGTGTGAACCATTGGAAGTTTACGAGTTTGCCGCCGCCACCTTTTGTTTTCCAAGCTCAGCTTTCTCGATCTGCCTGCAAATACTGGTTTGATCGCTCTCCCCGATGAGGTGAGATGAGATGAAGACGCAATGTTCTGACAACGACATTCCACAATTCGATTTTTCTCAAGCACTGTTTAGATGCGTAGTACGACCTCAACACATCTTATTCTAGGCGTCTTCTAGGCGTTCAAGCCGATTAGGCCAAGCAGCCATGACCTAAAAGTGAGAAAGTCGAGTGCTATCTAGGCTATACGTAGCCTACGCGATCGCCGGTCAATCCGACAGGACAATCGAGGAAACGAAGAACAAAATTTTATCTCACTACTGCATGGAAGAAAGTCTTGACAGATTACAGACATTGCGTTCTTCCAATGACGATCGAGCAACGGATGATTAGTTTCTCAGCTGCTTCCCAGTATTATTGCTACTTGGAGGATTGATTTGATGGGTGCACGAGCATGCAAACCACTACCAAAACTAGGTGCGAAATTAAGCGACAATGAAGGGGAAATCCTTGGAACCGTTGCTTAATGTTTCCAGTTTCCTCCGACGCCAATCTGCACCTCCACGGACCTTATGGCACGAAAATCATTAGGCCAATCGACTTGTTTAGCCACCCCACGAAAGAATGGTTGATTTTCAACAACAGCATGATTCGTGTTCGTACATAGTGGTTTTTCGAATTATCTAGTTTACACAGTAAATGTCTTGACGGGTGAAGATTTTGGAGTGTGAGATCTCTAACAGAGTCAGTCATTGAATAGGGTAGGGCGCAAAACTACCAGGAAAGACCTTACACAACTTTTGAATCGTGCTTTGATCTAAAATTCCCGAGGTCGGCAGCGGGATGGGCTGCAGATTGAGCTAATTGAAGGGTATATCGTTTCTAATTTACATTTCAATTCACATCTGTAATGAAAAGTCAAACAATTCAAATCAAATGCCGTCTCATCACGCTTTTCGTCCCTTCTTCGGACCAAAGTCAATTTTTTCTTGGTGCTTTTGGTTCATGTTGCTCCCACTCTGCCCTCAACTTTCTCTTATGGGATTGGTTTCAAGAGAATTTTTTAATATGGAGATCAAACAATACCAAATCTTGGATTCATCTATTCACATCGGAAATCCTAGACGATAGGAGTGAATGAGTTTATACCAAGAAAAACACCAAATGGCATCATAGAATGAGCAAATATCGTCCTATAGAGCAGATCAATTCTCCTCTCTCATTGCGACAAGTGTCTCGATCACATCCCAAATTGCAAAACTCATAACTCACAAAAAAAGATCGAGCAAGGTATCAATGTTCAATATCTGTTTTAGACATACTCGAAAACATCCAAATCGTCAGAAATAACATCAATATCAAACTCTCAACAAAACACACAAAACTTAAGGGGCGGGGTTTGACTTTCGTCTGAAATTCACCCCGCCATATAGTTTTGACCCCATCATTGTGAAGCTTCCAAGAAAAGGGTCTGTATGCTTGGCTTGAATACTCCCGTACATGTTGAAACGAAAGAAAAAAAAATTGTCTGGGCAATTTGATGAAATAAGGAATTCAAATAGGATGTGGTGTGTTGGATGAATTGGTTTGTCGTTTCATTGGTACTTCGAGTCGGAATCTGTAGGGCACGATAATAATATACCTATTATTACACGGGTTTGAAAATCTAAACGATCCTCAGACATACCAAGCATACTCTCCAAACATTTTCACATACGGTAGGGCATTTCCTTCGCAGTCGAGGTTAAGATGGGGTGGGCTTGTGTGTGCGCACGGGAAGAGTTGAATGTGGTATGCAAATCATCTCAGGAGTCAGTTGAATTTAGCGACCGAGCTACAAGCTCGGTCCTCTTTCATCGACGAAAGTAGAATGTACTGGCTGAGACTGTGTGTTTCATGTTTTCTTGGGGTGGAAGAAGCAAGAGGCGATTGTGTTAGGGCTGGAGGTGGCGTTGGAGGCCAGAATCTTTGGTTTGGGAGTTGCTTTATTGGGGTTTGATAGGTGAGGCTCCAATGGAGAGGTTGAGGATTGAGATTGAGATTGAGATTGAGGATGTGATATTAGGATTTGGTCTATGTGTGTGGTCTAAAGTTGAATGGTTGATGGTAGGTGATAACCAGTCGTTTTAATGTCAAAGCCGTTGGGAATAGGGATTGTTCGTAATTAGAAGAGAGTGCTGGATCTAGAGAGTCAATAAAATACATCACAATTGCTGCTTTCATTGAGTTGAGACTGTCTTCTGGCTTTGATATCAAAAACTTGCCACAGAGACTCGAGGTACTTATGCCATTGCTTTCCATAACCAATATCTGAACTATATCACGAATCGAAATTTCTATATCAGCACATCCGATTAACTATCAGCGTGCACTTCTAACCTTAATTGTCGATACCCTTATACCTTTACGAATTGTCGTTGAACCGCAGTCTGAAAGAAATTATTGATTACGTGAGTTTTTGTTGCACAGAAATGCCCCGCATCTTCAAATGTGAATGGCAATTGCCCAAAGAGGAAATTTCAACTTACAGATATGGAATTGGAGGATTTGATAAGCATCGAATGCTTTCGATTTGTCTCTCTTGCCTGTGAAATAATCAGTCCCTTCTATATCTTTATCTTAATTGTGATATTTCGTGTATTCTTTCTTGCGACGTGAAAGGGCAAGATTTTCACCCCTCTCTTGAAAATCCCTCATTTTTGCCTCGGAGACATCGAATCCATTCAAGTTTTACATCCCTCGCCATGATGGATACCACACAAACTGCAGGAACAGATGGTTCCAAGGTTAATGTATATAAGAATTGGGATATCCCACGTAAAATCCAGTGGAAAGCCACCAAATTTTCTCTCCAAGAGAGTCGGGTGGAAAGCAAATCTCCAACCTCGTCTCAACCTTCATCGGCCACAAATATCAACTGCAATGAGGGAGGAACAAAACAAAAGTTCGCGTTTATCAATTCATCATCTTCTGGGACAAAAACAGATGTTAATGTGCGAAAGTTCGTACGGAAGCATGTGAGGAATGATTTCCTAAGCAAAACGGCTCGGAAAAGTAAAGGAAATCCTAAAGTCCGTTCAAGATCTATAAAATCGTTCGTGGAGCCCAATTCAGTCATCACTGATCATCCCCGACATGAAGGTCTTGTTATTGAAAATCTCATCGGGCTTCCGACTGCACTCAGCTTGTCTCCATGGCCCATTGAGATGACAACACGAACGCACCTCTTGCTGAGCAGATACTTTACGCATGCTAGTTCGAGAATGTATCCATTGTCCAAATATCTTTCCTACAACCCTCTACGTTCAGATGAATGGTTTCGGTTTACGATCAACGATGCAACGATGTTTCATGCGATATTATATGCTGGCGCAATATATCTCTCCTTGCTTCAAGGTGGGAAAGACTCGGAAGATTCAGTGTATCACCTTAGCAAGACCTTAGGAAAGGTGAAGGAAAAACTCCAGAATGGGAAACCAGCAGACGATAGCACTATTGCTGCTTTGTCGTGTGTAGCTCTGGGAGAAGTATGTTTAAATTTTAATATCAAGTTTTGCTACGTGATCATTTGATGTCTACTAAACTTCCACGTAGGCAAATACAGGCCATTCGGATTTATGGCATATTCATATGCGTGGCATACAACAAATGATAAACACACGAGGCACGATGTCATCTCTTCCTATGATTATACAGACAAAACTTCGTCGGTAGGTGATTTTACTAAAACGTAGAAAAGAATTCATCCTAATTATCTTCAAGGTCTGATATCACTGGTGCGATTGATTACGCTGCTGAACCATACCTTTACTACAAGCCACGAAATCATTCGGAAATATCAATATCTAAAATTCTACCTGTACACAGGATCCGCACCATCAATACTGACATTGGAACTTCACTCGCTAAATGCGGTATTCAGCCAAATCTCATAGGAATAATGCAATATCTAGCTATCTTCTACCAGTCCATACAGTTCGCCTCATCATCCAAAACTCTTCTTGACCCAGGAGATTTTCTTGATGACATTTACTGGATTGAGTATGAATTGTTATCATTTCCCCGGTCTCTAGAAGGGAGCCAAGAGCCTATTATCGGCAAAGCGACTCGTATCGGAGCTCTACTATTCATGAAGTCGATACTGGAAGAATACCCGCATTCCGCTACTGGTGGTTCTATCCTCTTACAACAATTACAAGAATCTCTGTCCACAATTGATACCGCGACAACCACAGAACAAAAATGTCAATGGCTGATTTGGTTATTTACTATTGGCGCTGTTCATTCAAAGCGGGATCACATCACACGAACTTGGTTTGTGGAGAAATTGGCGGGGGGGTTGCATACGGAGTGCTTGAAAGATTTACTAGTGGACGGGCAAGTACATGCAGAGCTACATGCAGAGAAGTTAGAAGACGGAGGAGAACTCCAATTGTGGAGATTATTGGAGTTGAGACAAGTTATTGGAAAGAGAGATCTCTTCCTACTTTGGGATGATGTTGCTCGGTGGAGACGAGAATCTTACGGTTTTGGGGAAGGGAACTGGGCTTGATGGTTTCTTGGGGCTGGGCTGGCTACTGACGGATGGTACGCTACCGAGTTACCTCAGGATACATGCATATCTGCAAAGATCACCACTACTCATGTATCTTTGTGAACAAATCAAACCGACGCAAATGATGTCGTATGACAGGGAAAATATGGAGATAGTTCGGAAGGTATTCACACCACACGAATCAGCCCTGTCCACACTAAGAAGATTCCACGTCTTCCAAGATCCTTCTAGAGCATTACCCAAACGAGTCAATTAATATAATTCAGATGTCGAGAGAAACCAAATACGCAAGTCGACGTGGCGAATTTTGAACGATGGGTCGTTCGTTCGCCTCAAACTTCAAAGTTAATTTCAGTTCCGCGGTTTGTGGTTTGTGGTGGAGAATTTTGTATGTATGTAGGGACATAGCTTATACGTGCCCGGGGATCGCTATAAGCTACCCAGTCATATCAACCGTAGCGTTACAGCGTTACAGCGTTACAGGCAGTTTAGTGTGGGCTGCCGGTATTGATTTATCGGAAGATGCCTCAAAGACTCCATATATTTTCCATCGGAGAAACACAAAGAATTGACCGATCGTAGGTGCCGTTCTTACCGCGTGGGAGAACATCTTTTTCAATGAGGGATTTACTGGGATATAATTTTTGGAGAGCGAGATTTACATTTGTGGGCTTGGAGCCGATCGTTCCGATTTCCTGCTGTGATTCGTGAGACGGAAGTGAGACGCGTCGGTAGAGAATGCTTTCCATGTTGGGTTACGCGACAGGATTGAAGGATTTATTTTGCCGTCATATTGAACAATAGTAGAAGGCCCGGTTTTGGGCAGAACCAGTAGGAAATATACCTCAGTGGGTACGAATGTACGGAGCTGGATCTAGATAAACGGATAGATGAATGTGTGTGTTTGTCAAATTGGCAATGGCTTGAGTAGAGATGGTCTAGATTTCTACCACTCTAAATCAGCGCGAAATGAAGGGGTGAGTAACTGCCGGATGGTACTCTACATCGTGTAATTGCTTGGTCGACGCTGGCGATTGCAATTCCACTTGCGAGTAACTCCTTTACCGCTAAATGAAGGTGTGTTCGATAATCTCTGGCGACATCCACAAGTGAGGTCTCCTGAGTAGCGAGACTTTGGCTGGAAAAATTCTGTTCAAGCCAACTTCATGATGTAAAAGTTAGGCTGCGTCGGCGACATTTGCATCAATTCCTTCTTTCACCCCAAGGCTAGAAATTGTCGACAGACTACTCTCGCTGCCACTGGCAAGGGCACATCAACTGGTATTGGCATATGGTGCCGACAATACAAGTGTTATTCGAACTTTATTCTCTGTTCCGGGACTAGGATTTTACTCCGACCACTTTGCAAGTAGGCAGTAAGCCAAACTCTGGATTGGAGAATGACGGTGTCACCAATAATAATATAGGCACTGGCCTGAGTATACGGAATTGACAATCGGGTTAACGTTCGATTTTGGTACCATTGTGGTTCTTGTGGTTGATGACAGCTGAATTCGAAATGGACATCGCATGAAAGGAAGAGGATTCTGGTGCGATGATGTTAAGTTTTTTGATAAGTGCCGTTTCTTTAAAGATAGCCTGACCTATTTCTTCGTTCTTGGTGTTTTTTAAGTGTTGGTCTAACTTGTTAGGTGTCAAGTAGTATGTACGGAGAGCAACATACTTTGCACTTTCAAGAGCATTTTCCCTTTACCTAAAGTTTTCTCTCAACGAGGTCTTTCGTCTGAGATCTACAAGTTCATGGGTGTTGGTGTATACTATGTACGGAGAGGAATATACGCTATACTAGTCGAAATGCCTTCTCTACTACGACCTAACAATTTCTCTCACCACGTGTACTTGCATTCGATCATTTTCAGCTCTACAGACATATCATACCTTTGGCCCGAATTATCGTGTACTAGATAAGGGGGAGGAATACATACTACACTTGCGAATTTTAAACCTCCCACCAGTATCATGAGGTTGAAAGATCGCCAAAGCCAACTCATGTTCAGCTATGTCTTTGAACTCATGTTGTGTACAAAACTCACCCCGCACCTTCGAATTGAGCTTGACGTCGATCCTCCCACGTACCATTTTATCTTTTCTATTTTTATTAAATCATGCAGAGAATTAAGCTCATGGGTATACTTGGCATTGACTTGGCTTAAAACGGTGTCGATTCAATCATGCATGTTGATATTGTCCTTGACGTCAATATGACGTTTCTTCTTTGGGATACACGTCAGTAGCGTTCTCCCGCCATTTCGGGAACTTGACAGCTTATCTGAATCCGGGGGATCTACATGCAACTTCTCTAGGATTATTGCTGGAATTGATTTGGTCTTTGTGGTTCTCAGAGTCTTCTCGGTATACCGCATACTAGGAAAACCCGATAGTATCTTGATCGGTCTGGGGTTTTGAGGCACTAGGTAATTCGTAGATAAGAGAACGACTTACTTAGACCTGGACTCTATTTTAGCTCTACGACTGGGGTTTAATATTCAACATCCTGTGATTTTGAATATTTTCCTGATTACCTTGTAGTTGAATGGCCGAATTGATGGGTTAGGTGACTTGTACAGTTGTAGTAAAGATCGCTTTTTTAGAGCCTGCTCGTAGTTAATAAGCAAATAAATGTCCGATGACATCTGACGTCTGGACTAGTCTAGTTGCATTTGTCAACTTGGCTCTAGTCGATCGGGGTTTCACAAGATTGATTGGTTCGTTCGACCTTTACTAATGAGGTAATGATGTGGTGTGCATCTGGGGAAGCTGTATCGCGTATTGGATCGATGGATTAAAGAGTATTCCATAAACTTAGAGACACACTTTTATGTTATGGTTAGGGTTAGATTTGGGATGGGATGAGATATGATGTTGATGTGCTCTTAGACTTCGCACGGTAGTTGCGACGATGGGTACATGGTCAAGTTAAAGTTTCAAGCAACAGCTGTAATAAAATTATCATCCTTTACGTCTACAACAAGTGCATCTTTGCCCGGAAACTCAGGAGTGTCTATTGCGCCATCTACACTAGAAAACAACAAACTTTCTATTCTTGGGCCGACCGAAGGGACAAAACCACAACGGAATAAATGGGAGCATACTAGCATTCGTCGTTTGCTGAATGACGGAGCGACTTGTATCTACAAGTAGAATGTAGACGTCATCGTCGCTCTCCCATTTATATATTCTGAAGAAACTTCAAATATAAATAAGTGTGTCTATCTATAACTTTCCTCCTGGAGCACATGCGTCATCTCCTAGTGATCGAGAGTTAGGTCCGTTGGATATCTACACGTTCGCCTGCCCGGTAGTAAAGTTGGATGTGGGAGGGAAATTTTGATGACGATGTTAGGGGTGCAAAGTAAACTTGGGATTTTTTTTTCCCTTCATCCGCTCTATAGCTGGATGTTTTCCCATTCCTACTTATGAAATGACTTTTTTTTAACTTGTTTGACGCATGGATTGCTGTGTGCTGCCAACTTTGTATTGCTTGGCTAGATCTAGATGTGTTTGTCAATAGCTGGCTCCGTAGACTGAAGAGATGGGTTTGTTGCATATCTCTGTGTGCCGCGATTCAGAAGGTGGTGGTGGTATGGTATAGGGATGAAGATGGAGATGGAAGGGGGGGGGGGGTATTAACATACATTGCCGTTTGTAGATATGGTATATTTCATTGACTTGACTTGAATAGATACTCTGTAAATCTTTCCATAACGATCACAGATCATGAAACAAAATAGTATATTGAAATCTCCATCGCAATATCATCCAACGTCTTCAATTTTCAACCTTATCCCATACTCACCTACCCTCTCGCACGTTCTGAAAGTTAACAGGATATTGTGTTGCATATCTCTTCTGAAGCATGTGTCAAGAAAGATGTTTGAAGAGATTTCTATTACATGTTTCTCGTTGAACATTTGTCATGATAACTTCCCGATCACTTCCCGTTGCGTATATATTTCCAATCGATTGTCACAGAAACTACACGAAGATGCTTTTCTTTTTGCACATCCCATCTTGAATATTTGTCAAAAAACTATTCGGAGGTGATGCGTTATGATGAGAAAGAATGGCGAATAGCATTTCATGCTTTCCCAGCATACAATACAACTCTCTGAAAACATCTATCCATCTGGCTTAATATACCAAACAGTCTCTCATATTGCACATCCAGCTTTTCACGAATGCGAAATTTGATGTCTATATTCTACCCTTTACAATATCTATCATATTCCATTGACTAGTTGATAACTTCCTCTCTTTGTAATAATATATCTAATTTTCCATACATGAGTAGTAATAAGCAATACTTCAGCTGCCCATAAGTCATATATAAGTGTATTAATATAACACGGTTCTTTTCATCAATCTCTATATCATCGATTTGATTCACCTAGGCGAATATACACATTTCCAGGGGTATATCCATTATTTTATGTGTGAAGACGTGTTTCCCGCTCCCCATTAACCCAATAGATATCACCATACATTTCCCAATCACTCAAACCTCTACCTCTACAATCTACACACACGCACGCACACACACCAAACAATCAAACCCCCAAAGAGAACAAAGCCAAAACCCCCCCAAAAAGCATTCAAATCAAGCATTCATTACTACCTCCTAATTTATCCTAAGCTATTCCATGCCCTCCATCGTATTTCCATGCATACATATAGCAAGCCATCCATCTACAACAAACGTATCATAATTTTTTGTGCCCAGCCCACCCATCAGAAGTATTTACTTTTATTTTTAGCTCAAGAATTCCCTGTCATCATCGTCCAAGTCATGATTTCGTGATGCAGATCATTAACTCACATCCATCCCTTCAACATGGAACGAACAGACTGCGATGCCTCATTCCATTTGATGCCACATAATACCATGTAATAAAATCCTGTCTATGCACCAGCCAGACAGGCAAATTACCCATCAATTCATCCCAAAATGTTATCATAGCACCATACAAATCTCCAGCTACCCAAAAACCCATCTATTCATCACAATCATATTTCACACATCATCTTGACTCATCAATCAACCCCCCTGAGCCAATTCTTGTAACTTAACCTTCTCCTCATCCGATAATGCCTCATAAAACTCATTGAACCCTCCTAAATTTTCTCTTCCAGCCTTGACAAAAAACTCCGTCAAATAAGCTTGCGTCTCATCATCTCTGTTTCTTCCGAAACCCCCTCTTCCTTCTCCAAATGCCATAAGATCCGCCTTGGTACTTGACAAACCTAGATCAAGTACATTTGGAAGATCTTCCCATGAGTCATCGTCTCCATCTTCATCCGCGAATTCTGCTGCTGCCGCGGCCGTTGCTGCATTTTGAAGTCCCGATGCTGACATGAGTTCTTCAATCAAGACCTTGACGATTTTCAAAGAAGCAGGAATAATTGTGTATTGATCGGGGTCTGACTGGCGTGTTAGTTGTGGTGGGGGCGTGAAGTATGATTCATCCTTACTGAGTTTGGCCTTAGATCGAGTCATGATTCGATTACTGGTTGGAACAATTAGGTCACCCTTAACCATAGTCTGACCAACACGTGGATCATTGAGAGTGAAAATTTTAGAGAGTGCGATGACACTATTTATGATTAGCTTTGGACGATGATTGAATCTACGAGTAGGATTGGAAAGAGAAACATACTTTTGTCTAATCTCATCATATCCTGCAAACATGACCGAATGCTCCAACCATTTGCTTAAAACAACTTGTAAACCACTTTGACCATTGATTTCGATTTGGTTCAAGAATTCAACAACATCATGTGCTCCGACCAAAGATAAGCGAGCAAAAACCAAAATCAAAGATTGGATGAAAGGAGCAGCTTCTGCTGTAGCGAGACGTGTAGCAACAGCTCTCAAGAGTTGTGGTAAATATGGACCAAGACGTTCTTGACCAGCTTTCTCAACAAGTTCAGCTGCAAGACCTCCAACTTCTGATGCCGCATTATCTTCCACTTCAGGACCAAGTAATCTATCAATAATGATTAGACAAACTTCCAAACCTGATTTATTGCTTTCATCATGCCAAGCAAAGACTTGTTGATGATCATGCATAAGCATATACTTGATTGCCTCAGCACCTGGTCGTAAAATACCGCCTTCAGTTGTGGTCATCAAAAGTCGATTCAACTTGGGTAATACGGCAGCAACATATCCAGCTGGAAGTGGTTCCGATCCATTCTCGGTAAGAATAGTAAGTAAGTCTGCGGCAAGCTAGAAGAAAATATCAGTATTGAACGTCCAAATATTAAGAGCACCAGGAAGTTTACCTCTACCAAAGGATCATCATCAGTGATAGATCCCACGTCAAATGCACCAATCAATGAAGGCAATACTTTAGTGCATAAAGCTGGGTATCCTGGTCCACCAGTAAATGATTCGACAACTTCTTCAAATGATTCAGTGACCAACATAGTCAACTGAAAGTTCGAGGCACCATGTTTTGCAAGAACAAACAATAAATCTAAAGCACCACCCTCATCTGCAAGTGTTACTCTTGTATCCATTTGAATTGCAGATCTCAAAGATTCCACCAAGGTAACAAGAAGATCATCTGCAGATTCAAGTTCTGTAAGATCCTTTGAGTGAAGGAATTCGGATATGGAAGCAATAATTGGAAGTTGTCGATCAGCAGGTACAGTATGAGCTAGAATGTATCCTTGTATAGATTTTATACAAGAAACCTTAACAACCTCGGCCGCATCCATGTTGACACCTCTGACTGTACGATCAAGTAATTCAAGAGAAACCTGGGGTATACTTTGTGCAAGATTTCCAGCAACCAAATATCCTCTGGCACGCAATAGGGGCTCTTCTCCTCTGTTGATAGAATAATCGATAAAAGGTAAGAAAGCCGAGGAAATCTCAGGACGGATCTCCTTGTCGCAATCCAAGAAATCGTTTGTAAGTTGAGTAAGAAGGAATAAAACTGCCTCTCTCATTCTCCATGAAGCGTCACCCGATTGAAAGATGATTGAGGTATAGGTCAATAAACCTTCCAGAGCACCATGCGACAACCACTCGCCAAGTTTGATAAGGAGGTCTCCACAAGACATTCTGAGAGTGTATTGTGTGGTAACGGATGATTCCTCTGCCAAGAACAAATTGACATCAATATCCCACAATTCTTCCTCTTCCTTGAGAATTTGCGCATAATTTACAGCAAGCTTCATAACATCAACAACCCAAGGGGTCGTAGCCACACTAGAATTTGCTTGTAATGCAGCTTCGAGCTCTTTTTGTACCGGTGGAGCTTTCAAGCACGATTGTAAAAAGTCGAGTTCTTCCAATACCAAGAAATCCAAAGTGTATGGCAGATTATCCGCATCCTCCATGCGACCTGGCATATCATTATCGACATACATCTCTTGAAATATAGGTTGTGCAGCCGACAATTCCGCCCAGGTAGCGCTGAATAAAACTGGGCTTTGTGGAAGTAACAATGTTGGGAAAACCGATTTGATCTTCATCAAAGTCTTGACAACTTGTAACTTTAACGCAATAATGCCACGCCATTGTTGATCGACTGGTCCATCCTCTTCTGATTCTTTTGGTGATGGAGGTAAAGGTTGCTTCATGATAGCCACAAGGAATGGGGTCCAATCCTTTAGGACCTCCTCTGCAAATGCTTTCACTTCCGATCCATGTTCATCCTTGACCATTTCCATGATATCGAAAGTTCCCCGGAAAACAGATACTGCCAATGCGCGCAATTTCCCTAGACGTGCCTCATTGATTGCTACACCATAGACAGTATTGACGATGTCTCGTGCTACGGAAAAGAATTGATCTTCACTCAAACTTTCCTCGACAACATCTGCCAATACTTTTAATGATCCATGTAATTGTAAATCTGAGCCGGTTTGAATAATGTGTAGGATGGTTGGAAGGAGATCTGGCCATTGATCTGGATAATCGACATTGGCAATCTTGCTAACTACCATACTATTCATTGAAATGTAGATTAGCAAATGCGCTTTTCATGAAATCAACATGCCCCTCCATGAGTGTAACCAAAACCAAAGAACATGCAGGAAAAAGAACTTCCACACACCTAGCCGCACTCTTAATCTTTCTTGAATCTACGTCGTCTGTAGCAATTTTCAACATTCGTGCTCTAATCTCTGCCTTTGCGCCCTCCTCGATTTGAATGGTGGGATTGCCATTATCATCATGACCCGTCCAATTCTTGCTCGTAAAGTTCTTTAAATTTAACAAAGCAGCTTGTCGGAGTTCTGAAGGGACGGTTGAATGAGAAGCAATTGACGCAAGCGTGGAAGGAAACGCTGGCTCATTCTGAGCAGATTTAAGGTAGATTTCTGCTTGTCTGCGGGGTCCATCTGCAGAGGATTGTGTGTCTGCCAGTATTTGAAGCAGTTGTGCTTCGTGCTGCGAGGCCATGTTTGACTGTTCAAATTAAAAGATGGAATGTCGAAAGAAATGAAAGGGAAGAAATAAAAGAGAAGGGATCGTGAAGAATTGAGGGACACCTTTTGGAGGGGGGAGGGTGGTGGGTGAGAGTGAATAATAAATCTGTGAGAGAGAGGAGTCTACGAAGGTGTCGGTAAGGTTATCACGGTAAAGTTAAAGTTGATATGATTTGACCTCAGGATTCACCAATCAATGGTCTCGATTCCAGAGCTAGGTGGTGGGTAGGTTGGCAGATCTTATCGATTAGATTCTCGAGCTTTCCTTGAATTTTCCTCGAACGACAAAACTCTATCAATGATTGACGTATTCTGAGGTGTATTGGCAGACAATACGCATTGGCAGACTCTGGATTCCAACGATGATTTCAAATGTCAAGAGACGCAGTTCATAATGGAGTTACGGCATCTACAACATCTAGCATACTGCTGCCATCTCCCTACCGTCCAAGTCCCAAGTAAGTAAGCAACCAAGCAAGCAAGCAAGGAATCCATATCGACCACCAGCCATTCTCTACCAAGTCGCCCCTCAATCAACACGCTCTTCAACTCTTTCAAAAAGTAACTCGCACACAACTCGCACACAACTCGATCACCACCCTTCCGTTCACAATGCCAGCACGCCCTCCACCCCTCAGCACCCCTCACTCACTACACACGCACCTCCTCTCCTTCCTCACTCTTTCAATCCATACAATCTTACACGCGCGCGGCCTCTATCCTGAGAATACCTTTCTCCTAACACGCGCTTTCAATTTCCCGCAAGTTCACTGGTTTCCTTCTCCTCAATCCCATTTCCTATCAATACTGAAGTCTATCTCGACATCAGATCTCCAGTCTCTTCTCTTCTCTTCTTCCCCCACAAACTCCCCATTAACCATTCCTAGTGTCCCTCAAAATCGCCACCCAGAACTTTGCGCCTACATAAACTCCTGCGTCAGCGCCATAACCCCTCACCTCCAAGCCGGAACCATCAATACTGTCTCTATCGTAATCTATTCCGATTCTCCCCCCGCAGTCGCACCCTCTTCCTCTACCGCCAATATCTCCTCTCCTCCCACAAGGCCTTACCCATCTTCTTCCCCATCAGTCCAAATACTCGAACGCTACATCTTCAACCTCTCCTCCTTCCCTTCCATCCCTTTCAACGAACGATTTACATTTCTCGAAGGACGCGCTCCTGCCGATATAAATGCTATTCGCAATATCGACGTCGAAGAAGAATTACGTGCGTGTTTAAGAAAACTAGCTTATAGTGCGGGTAAATTAGAGGACTTGAAGAATCCAGAGGAGTGTACATGGGGAGTTGTTATGGAAATGAAAGAAGATGAGGGGGAGGGAAATGCGCCAATTGGACATCCGCAGCGATGGGAACCGGCAGTGGCGGAGTTGCAAATCCCACCCGGAGGCGCGACAGATATAAAAGGAAAGGGAAAAGCTAGAGATGATGAGGCGGGAACTAGGAAAGAGAGTAGAGTTGGGAAGGCGAGAGGAGGTATAAAGAGTACAGCTATCAGGGCGGTGGAGGTAGGAGATTTTATTATGGAAGCTTGGATTGAAGAAGGAAAAGCCAAGTTTGAGAATCAAGAAATGGGCTCCCATGAAGAGGGACAGCAAAATGAGTGAATGATGGACCATTATCAACTCAAATGAACGAAATAAGAGGTGTCTGCACCAACAAAACTAGTACTCGCAGAGCAGGAAACCAACCATAAGACACGCGCCGTGTAGTTAGCAGGCGTCAAACTCAGGTCTCAAAATTGTAGAAGTCTACCTACCTACTACTATCCCCAGACTCGAACGATTATGGTTCATTGTGGATACAATGCCTTAACACATTCAAAGTACTCTCCTTCCACTCACCCCCAAAACTCAAAATCTACATCGGAGATCTAAGGGGAAGGAAGGAAAGGGATTTACGAACTGCAAGCAAGTGAGTATACCAAGGAAGGAAGTTTTGCATGTCTGAATTAAATCAGATATCTATTCATCTATCACTTATATTTATACTCATTTATACAAATGTGAGATGAATTATTTATTACTTATTATCAATCACCACTATTTTCCTACCTAATTATCTAGATAGTATGACTATATTACTACATAATACATCACTTCTATGAAAGACCATACGAGAATATGGAAAGTTTAGTGTAATAATATAATATAATATAACATTCTATCATATCATATCACATCACATATATAATCATCATCCGTCTGAAATGTCATACTATACGATGTATTATTTGAGAAGATACCAGATAGGTAGGTAGGTAGGTATTAGATAGATATTTATATCTTTATATCTACTTGTATGCCTCCCTATCTAAGTTATATACATAATAATGATAATATAGTAAAAAAAAACAAAAAAAAAAAAAAAAAAAAAAAACATATCTTCCCTCTCTTATTTGGTAGTGAATAGCTTATTTGTGTATGTATGTAGGTATGTTCTTTTTATTGTTTCTTTATTTATTCTTTTATTTATTTATTCTTCCTGCTATATCTGCTATATCTGATGTGATATGACAATGTGATGCTCTCAATCTAAACAATCAATCTAATGCAATCAATCCAATGCAATGCAACGCAATGTAGAAAGAGATACGCTGCCGCCCGCCCGCCCATATGGAGAAGAAGAATAAAAAAAGATAGATTTCCTCCTTTCCTCCTTTCCCCATTCTTCCTTTCCTCCTCTCTCACAATTTCTCTCCCTCCCCCCCCAAATCTAACACCATCCATATTTTTCATTTCCCCACCACTCCAGCTCGTCCATTGTTCCCTCCCCCTCCCCATACCACATCAAACTAGCCACGCTCTCCTCCTCCCTCTCGACTTTCCGCAGGTGTACCTTGCCCTTCCCCGCGACCTCGCCCCTCTCCAACAAGTCCTCCACCAAGCTCGTCGGATTCCAAAACTGCACCTCGTTCATTTTCCACTCTCTCGCTTCCCTCTGCGCCTCCCTCAGCACCGCGTCTAATTTCGCCGCGTTCTCCGCACTGTTTGTCTCGTCCTCTAGCACCAATCTTAGAATGTGCAGACAATTTCCCGAATTGGGGGAGTCGATGGGGCCGTAGTAGCCGCGGGTCCAATAGGCCCAGATGCGGGCGCCGGGGTCGCCAGCCATGGCGCCTTTGATTTGGGGGGCGCGGCCGAAGATGGAGGTCGACATGACGTTTTCGCGGAGGTGGTGCCATTGGATTGTGGGGTGGTCGGGGAGGAGGGCAATGTGGGTTTTGTGATCGATTGCGCGCTCGAGGACGCGCCGGATGTAGGTGGTGTCGAGGGCGCAGAGGGCGGGGAGGTCTTCTTCTTTGAGGAGGGTGGGGTGGATGGAGGAGGGGGTGGATTCTGTGGGGGTGGGGAGAGGGGGGAGGGAAATGTGCGAGGAGGGGAAGGGATGCCAGCCGTGGTTTGCGTAGAATTTTTTGCCTATGTCGGAGAAGAGGATGGAGGCGGGGGTGCTGTGACGTCCGGGGATGTTGGGGTCGAGTTGCCATGTCTTGAGGATGTTGCCTAGGTCCGTCATCATTCGAGAAGCATATTTACGGCCTCGATTTTTGGGGGGGCAAAAAACAGATCCAATTGAGTGGATGATGACTTCTTCGACTTTTCCTTCTTTCGATATAAAAGCCTTTTTGCGGAGCGATTCGCAGGAGGCGTAGATTTCCCGATTGTTGGGAGGAGAGGATTTATCGACTAGACACCAGTAGGTTATGCCATCATCTGAGGTCAAGGGAACGCTGGCTAGATATTGTTCTCGATGGAGATAATCTGATTTGGAGAGTGCTTTGCCCCATTCTTCATAATTGAGATTCCACGTTGCGAGCTTTTCTTCTGGGGTTGGGTGAGCCAGATGAAGATCTGGGGAATTGTAATCTGGAAACATGTTTGAAGGGGAGGAACGTCGATAGATTGAATGAATGGAAGATACCTAATGGAGATAGATATATGAATAGAAACCTCTTTGTGAGATTTGGCACTCTCTTGTGGGGAATGGAACCTTGATAAGAAGGTCGATAGGTGGTAAATGCTAACAAAAGAAAAGTAGATAGATGATAGTCTGCATCTGCTGTGGGGAAAGGGTCCTCTTTGAAGGGAGGGATTCAATATCTACCTTCTAAATACGTCTTTTAGGTAAAGCATCAGACTAACTCCAGACCAAACATTGATTCGGGAGTGAACGATTAGCAATTGGTGAATACTTCCACATCAAATGATCACCGTCTCCGCATGAAGCTGAGTTAATCTTAGTCAAGCTCTTGCCTTTCAAGGGATTGATGACTGGGTACAGGACTGCTTAACCATTGAGAAGTTCGGATCTAGATGATTTGATGGTTGGTCGTTTGAGACTTTGAAGCAAAACGGTGAGATCCGGGGCCGATAATAGCCGGATTGAGGGGGCCTAGGCTGAGATATACTTTCCGCTATGTTGATGACGGGATGTTTGGAAACGAGAGAAGCTTCATGGGGATTTTGATGTTTTTGATGTTTTTGATGTTTTCGATGTTCTTGAGCGGTCGATGTATATAAAGACAGACGTGTGACATACTCATGACACACTTATATGACGGTAGATTTTGATTCGAATTGAATGGTGCATGTAATTCCATGTGTGAGAATGGAATAAATGAAATTGCCCTGTTTTGGTTAAACATGCGGTTAAACCCGGGAATCGATCGTGATAAGGATAGCGATAGCGATAGCGATAATGATAAGAAAGATGTCATGTGAAAGTCTTGGGGGAAGATGATCTTCTTCTTGGATGAAAGCATTAGGTAATGAAGGATCCGAGGGGTCAGAGGGTTAGTAACATGGGGTCTGTTAGCTTACTTGGGATCTACGAGGATGGAGTCGAATGTCTGACCAAAGACTTCCAGTAACGACAGTCGACAGATATCGTGGATAGGCAGAGAGAGAATATCGACTCTGTAGTAGATATCGTGGATAGGTAGAGAGAGGATATCGGCTCTGTAGTAAGAGATTGTCTGAACTTACCTTGCTCAGCTTGAGTTCATTGGATGAAATGCTTGAAGAATACCTGGTATACACACATATATGAGGGAGAGAGAGAGAGTGAGGGAGAGAGAGAGAGTGAGGGAGGGAGAGAGAGTGAGAGAGAGAGAGAGAGTGAGGGAGGGAGAGTGAGTGAGAGAGAGAGAAATTCATATCCATATTCATTCCTGTCTTGTCAAACTCTCTCTCTCCTTTTCCTTCTCTTCTGAAAATCACTTCTAAATCACTTCCAAATCACTTCTACATCACTTCTACATCACTTCTACATCACTTCCACATCACTTCCACATCACTTCCCCATCATAATCACCACAACATCGATCGACCACAGGAATCCTGATATTCATCTTGATTTCTGATTCCCAGACCTACACAATGAGTGGAAGATCCAGACACATGTCACGAGTACCAAATTCCACCGTCGCACCGAAAGTCCACCAAGTGCAGCCTGTACCACGCACAGAACGTGTGAAATGTTTTCACTGGACCGATGCAATACGATTGTGGCATCCTTCATCTGCGGTGTTTGGAGACTCCCATGCCCGTGAACGAGAGATGCAAAGCAGAATTTCCCGATCAACGATACTGTGCATGATCGGGTGTCGTATGGGTGGGAAGGATGCATGTTGTGTCTTTGGGGATGATACATTGCTTTGATTAGGAAGAGAAACGCTCTTTCCAGAATGATTCTCCTGGGAAGGAATGTGAGTGGGTGAGGAAGGATGGAGTGAGGAAGGATGGAGTGAGGAAGGATGGAGTGAGGAAGGAATTGATAATAGATAAAAGTATTGGAGGGAACTCTAGAGTATTTTCAATAGTGAAGATAGCAATTGATTCGATTTGTTCTAGTAAACATGATTAAGTAATATTGAGGAGTCGGCAGATGATATTACCTACCGATTGATAAAGCGCCTTCTAGAAGAATTCCGTTGGTATATCTAGCTAGATCCTGTACCTACACACACTTTCTATTTCATACTTCACCCTTCATACTTTCTATTTCATACTTTCTATTTCATACTTCACCCTTCATACTTCCTATTTCATACTTTACTCTTTACTCTTCACTCTTCACTCTTCACTCTTCACTCTTCACTCTTCACTCTTCACTCTTCACTCTTCACTCTTCACTCTTCACTCTTCACTCTTCACTCTTCACTCTTCACTCTTCACTCTTCACTCTTCACTCTTCACTCTTCACTCTTCACTCTTCACTCTTCACTCTTTACTCTTCACCTTTCCCTTCCCCCCTTCACTCTCCACACTCTCTTCTTCTATGCATCCTCTTCCCCATGTGGGGCTTAAGAAAACCTCAACCTCGACCTCGACCTCGTCCACGTCCACGTCCACAATCCCGATCAGCGACCCTTGGTCTCACATCCAAGTCTGTGCTTCATTTGACAAGACCAGGACCAGGGCCAAGCACCAGTACCAGCACGCACGAGCTCTGACCACCGGAAAATGTGGAAATCATCAAAAATGGCGTCCACATACATCGTGGTTTGATGGGAATATCGTAAATATCGTAAATATCGTAATCTGGGACCATCGTCGCTATCGACTTTCAAGCGACCCCAGTCAGAGACGAAGGCAAAAAGGTGGAGAGATGTGCCATGATGTTCCTTCATTTGTCAATATGCATGCGCGTTGCTAGGCAGATTAAAGTTATCCATGATGAACCACTGAGAAAAAACTGCACCTCTTTGCTTCGCTCGTTTCTGCCTTTACTTCCCTCGTTTCTGCCTTTACTTCTCGTTTCCATCTTCACTTCCCTCGTTTCTGCCTTCACTCCATATCTGCCTTCACTCTCTGCCTAGCGACGTATCCACCGACCTACACAGTATGCATGAGAATCCAACGGTTGGGAATATCTTCTTCATTCCAACCGCTTCCGCTTCCGCTTCTCTTCGTCTCGTCTCTTCTCGTCTTCACAGACGACTTTCCTATCAAATCAGCATAAAACATACTTGAGACTTTCCATCGTTCGTTGCAAGGTGATAATATAATACCACACATATAATATAAATTGGACTGGCTCTTCTGTTTGACTTTACTCATAACCCCTCATTCGCCCCAAAACATCCAAACATACTACCCAAGTGAATTCCACAATTCTTCGTGGTATGGTCTCATTTCCTTTCTTTCCGTCTTCTAATCTCGAGGCGGGGAGAATATACTTTCGACGTATCGGCTCATGTTGGTTCTTTCCACACATGAACAGAGGATGTACTGCTACACGTTCATCGAGCGAGTCTCTTCTAGTCTAACAATATCATGCAGTGCGAGTTCTTTCCAGAATCCGCACATTCACCTCACCTCGAGAACCGCATACAATTCCCCCAACCCGAGAAAGAAGCATCTACTAACCTCGCATCATCTGCTAGTACACTCCTAGTGCCATCGCATTAGATCCAAAAAAAAAGGTCACTCGGTTCACTAGTTCTCGCAACTTAATATTCACCCACTACCCTCGATAACTTCAAGCGTCTTGAATATGCAAAAGATCATTCGCACGACGCTCTTTACCATATTTCTCACGTTAACAACTTACATCATTCCCAATAATCAACTACTCAAGAACTCGTCATATTGATCAACCGCCAAACGCAGATTCACTTGGACGACATGAATCAAGCAGTTCCAGTGAACCATGCAAATGGACCGCCGAGAGATAACCCTCCCTACATTCAAAATGGAGTGAATAACTTTATTGAACTTTCGGATTCCGACTCGGAAGGCTACGAAGGTGCCTTTCATGTACCTGAAGTCCCCGCACGCTCCCCACATCTAGATATGCAACGCCATCAACTCGGAGGGTATTTTGGTGCCAATAACCAGATGTTTGATCTGGAGAATAACAACCTAATGTACCAACCTCGATTACCTCAACCCGCAGTGGCAGCTGTACCGGAAAACAACGCAATGGCCAGAAATCTTCCTCCTGTCAAGGGCGAAGAAGGGGAAATGAATTGGGCTCAGTGGATGGATGAGGAGAATGACGAAGGTATCAATCGTGTATTGCTGGAAGATTATACTCTTCAAGCGGAGTATAATCGAGCCTCCCATCCGTTTGTTGATCCTTCTCGTCTCGATCAACCATTTCGACCACCAGAAAACAATTCATATCCACCCATGATGGAAACGAAAACTGAATGTATCAATACAGTTAATGCAGTCTTCCCAGATATTTGTAGGGATCATCTCGCTGGTCTTTACGAACGTATATCTTTCAATTCTGATCAATTGATTTCTCACATACTGGATAATGGAACTCCTTACCCAAAAGCAAAAGATGTACAGAAGCAATTGAAGAGGAAGAGAGTACTCACCGAAGAAGAGGAAGCTGTTCAAAAATATGAAGCTGCCGGTCGCGTCGTTGGTCCCAGTTTGTTTTTGGAGCGGACACTGGTGTGAGTATATTATATGGATCATCTCAACTGCTTATCAAGTTCCTCATCCTATCTTTCTTGGGCTGACATTTTTCTAGCCGGAGCATGCTTTCATTCGAATTTCCAGTAGTTCCATTGACTTTCATAGATGAAACACTACGTTCTACTGGTCATCGCCTTTTCTCCGCCTATCGCACACTCGAGGAAGCAGATCGAACTTTTGATGCTAATAATCCACCATATAGAAGAATCAAAACTCCAAGAAAGATGCCGCATGAATACCGAGACGACAGAATTGAGGCATCCATTCGAAATAATGAATCGGCCGAGAAGACGGATATTTTAAAAGAACTACTCGTATGTCGGAAGATTCGAAAGACTGCGGAAAGTCGTCGCCTCGCCGAACAGCAAGCAACCCTTGCAGAAGAAGAGAATCTAAAGAGAGCCGAAGCCGAGGGAACCATGTCAGAATGCTGCTGCTGTTACTCGGACTATCCACTCAATCGCATGGTACATTGCAACAATGAAGAAGTCCTACATTGGTTTTGCCGTGGGTGCGCACGACAAGCAGCGGAGACGGAAATCGGAAATTCCAAATATCTACTAATGTGTATGTCCACGGATGGATGTGAAGCTGGGTTTTCTCTTGAACAAAGGTGAGTATTCTCAATTATTAGCTCTCCAGTTTTATACTTATTTATCATGCAGAAATCAATTCCTAGACGAATCAACCATTGTCGCCTTGGAACGTAACGAAGCAGAAGCTGTCTTGCGTATGGCTGGGATCGAAAATCTCGCCAGTTGTCCATTTTGTCCATTCGCAGCAGAATATCCTCCTGTTGAAATTAATCGAGAATTCCAATGTCAAGCCCCTGATTGCGAAAAAGTCAGTTGTCGACTTTGTAAATTGGAATCACATATTCCTATGACTTGTGCAGAAAATGCCAAGGAAAACGGTCTCTCGATTAGACGACAAATTGAGGAAGCAATGTCTGCAGCAATGATCAGGACTTGTAACAAATGCAGTACTCCATTTGTGAAGGAAGAGGGTTGCAATAAAATGACATGTACACGCAATGGATGTCGTAACGTCCAATGCTATGTGTGTTCCAAATCATGCAACTACGATCATTTCAATGATGTAAAGAGAGGCGGCAAGGAAGGAAATTGTCCATTATTTGAATCAGTGGAGGAACGACATAATGATGAAGTTAAGAAGGCCGAAAAAGAAGCACTGGATAGAGTTCGCGCAGAACATCCCGAATATTCCGAGGAGGACTTGAGAGTTAAGATGTCGGTAAATGTCATAAAGGATGATGAAAGGAGAAGGGCTGCGGATCCAGCTGCCAGAAATCCATATGTCCATTATGGGCCAGGAGCAATGGGTTAGTACTTCATATTGATTTTTTGTCGTTAATTGATACCATAATGTTATATGATCTTTGGCTTTTGAGAATGGATGGGTAAATCTTAGAAGTAGTATTCTATTGAAACTAGATACTAGGCAGTAAGATAAATACCATTACCAAAGCCCCTGGATCGATGGATATTATGTGGTTATTTTTGCTTCTCTTTTGCTTTGGAGTAAGAATTTAATTACGATGCATGCATGCATGCACAACGCAACACAACGCAACCACCAGAACATTAATGCATATTTGCTGACTAATGGGTACACAGGACACGGACAAGACGCATGGCCTCGTGATCATGGTGAGTTTTGTTTGCATTTTATATTTTATCTTTTTGGCTTGTGGTTTTTTTTTTTTTTTTTTTTTTTTTGTTGGGGAGAAGGGAGGAAGAGTGATGGGAGGGGTGATGGGAGGGGAGAGAGGGGGGGTTGAGAGATTGGGGGAGGGGGGCAAGGACAGCCCAGACCGCGTTGATTTTCTTGGATCTTTTTATTTTCTCTTTTTTTTTTAAGATATATAGAGGGGTGAGGGGAGAGGGCTGTTCTTGGGGAGTTGTTTTGTGAGGAGTGTAGTGTGTTATTGTGTTGTTGTGTTGCTATGTTCTGTTTCATTTCATTTTCTGGAGATCTGAAGAGAGGAACGGGAGGATGGAGTGCAAATGTCTTTTTCTTTATTCTGTTTCTTCTGTTTCTTCTGTTTCTTCTGTTTCAGTCTCGGTACTAATTTATTTTTGCGGTGCTAGATTTGGAAGTTGCGAGATTACATCTTGCGCTTGGGCTGGGTTTTCGATATGCGCTTGGAGATAGGGATGGGGATGGGGGTATTGCTCGTCCAGATCCTGTCCCATTTAATGCAAATGCAGCTGCAGATGGAAATGGAGATGGAGATGGAGATCCAGAGAGGGAGAGGGCGAGAAACCGAGAAGGAGAAGGAGGAGAAGCTGTTCGACAACTTCTTCTTAATCGATATCATCTTGAATATTGGAATGGAAATGGAAATAGAAATGAGAATATTGCACTCCCAAATCCTTTCCAACTTAATGCAGATAGGGTTGCAGCCGCCATTGCAGAGAGAGAGGGGTTAGTAAACCAAGACGAAGAAAGAGAACGAGACGTGAGGGAAGCAGCTCAACAATTTTATCATCGTCATCTGTATCGGTATCGTCTTCAGCACCCGCTTGGAGATGGGAATGGAGATGCAAATGTAGTTGCGGTGGCAGAGAGGGAGAGAGAGAGAAATGGAGAGAGAGAAGCGAGGGAGATTGGGCAGAGGTTTTATGGTCGTTATTGGGCTCAGTTGGGTTTGGGGGACGGGGACGGGGATGGGGATGGGGATTTCCCGGATCCGGTCTTGCTTCATGCAGGTGGGAATGAAGATCCAGCTGCACTTGCGGCTGCGAATGTGGTTGTAGATGCAGAGAGGGAGAGGGAGAGAGGGAGAAATCAAGATCGAGAAAGAGAACAATATCCTTTTCAATATGCGGATGCAGATGGAAATGGAAATGCCTATAGAAATGACATTGTTCCTCGCCCAGATCCTGTCCTGCTTAATGCAAATGCAAATGCAGATGAAGATGCAGAGAGGGAGAGGGAGAGGCAGAGAGGGAGAGACCAAGACCAAGAAAGAGAACAATATCCTTTTCAATATGCAGATGGAAATGGAAATGGAAATGGAAATGCAGAGAGAAACCGAGACCGAGACAGAAAACAATATCCTCCTCGATATACGGATGCAGACGCAGAGAGGGAGAGGGAAAGGAATAGAGTAAGAAATCAAGACCGAGAAAGAGAACAAGACCGAGAAAGAGAAGAATATCCTTTTCAATATGTGAATGCAGATGCAGATGCAGAGAGGGAGAGGCAGAGAGGGAGAGACCAAGACCAAGAAAGAGAACAAGATGCTCAGGAACTTGTTCAAAGAATTCATCATCGATATCCTTATAGGAATGGAAATGTAAATGCAGAGAGAAACCAAGACCGAGAAAGAGAACAATATCCTTTTCAATATGCGGATGGAAATGGAAATGGGCAAGAAATTAACAATTATCCTAATTTTCTTCCTTTTCCAATACGGAGACCTGAAGCTCAACCTCAACCTCGGCCTCAACCTCGGGCTTTGATGCCAGAACCTCCTAGTCTGAACAATAGGGATCAAAGGGAAATAAGAAGAATTATCAGAAATCTTTCGCCTCCTCGTTTAGCTCGTGGTCATAATCAATTTATGGGGAATCGAGAGAATCTAGGTGGGAATGAGGGATTACGGCAACGACTCGAGAGAGTGGTGGCTCAGAGACATTTGCGTGCTCGTGATGCTTTGGGGATGTTTGATGATGATGGGGGAGGGGATTTTGAGTTTTACTGGAATGGGAATGGGAATCTTGGTGTGGATTTGGATTTGGATGGGGATGGGGATGTGCGTGATGAGGTGGGAAGTTTGAAGAGGGAGGGGGGTGTTATTGAGGGGATTCCGATGCCGGAGGAGGATGTGTTTAGTGATGGGGAGGGGGAAGAGGTGAGGAGGAAATCATGATGGGGGTGGAGATGGGGATGGGAGGATTTCTCTTTTGATTTTATTTTTTCGAGAGAGAGAATTGAGATGAGATGAAATAATAATAATTAGATTGGTTGGTGGTGGTGGTGGTGTGGTAGTGTTTATAGAGATTTTTTTCTCTTTCTTTCTTTCTCTCTCTCTCTTTCTGCGGGTGAGTAGATGGGCGGATAGATGGATAGATGAATAGGGGAATAAATACCTTAAATTAATACATTAATATACTAAAAAGACAACACATGCACCTTGAATAAATATATAACATTTTCCACTTCCACTTCTATATTTATATTTATATTTATATCCCTATAGCAATTCTATAGTTACAGTTAATTAATAACACATCTTGTGCGCGTAAACACGTGATCCATAAATCACATGACTAGGAAATATAGTATTTATAGTTTCTCCTTCCGTGGACCAGAAATATCGTCGATTTCACCCCTCTCTTACTTTGATCCTATGTTGTGTGTATAGCTCGAGTGCGTCCGCGCATCTTGTTATCGCTATCGCTATATAGTGATGCACCCCCAATCGCTAGGTATAGCTGTTAGACTGACTATAGTATATGCGAAGGCTTTCCTTGTGTGGCCTCTACTGCCTTTTATTCTTTTATAATATATATAAATATAAATTCCACTACTCTACTCTACTCCACTCCCTTGATTGCGAATGTAATATATCAATAATTCAATAATTTAAATTCAAACGTAGATGGATGTCTTTATATCTTTATTTCAGTATAGAATTTTTTTCTCTTTTTTTTCTTTTTGGAATATTAGAGATTAAGTAGAGAATGTATTTATATTATTTTCATAAAAATAATATGTTGAATTTGAAGAGGAAATTTATTAGAAATGTATTAAAATTGGGATTTTGTTTGTATTGGGTTTGGGTTTGGGTTTGGTTTGTTATTAATTAGTATTTTGGTATTTGAGAGTAGTTTGTTTGTTTTGATGAGGTTAATTTGAATGAGTAATGTTGATGTTTTTATTGGATTGAGTGGAGTTTTTAGAGGAAATTGGGGGGTGGATGTGTATATGAATGTGTGTAGATGTGTAGATGTGTATATGTAGATATATAGATATATAGAATCTGGAATTATAGAATCTGGATTCTGGAATTATGGATATGATATAATATGATATTATTACTGTGGATTTGGTAAAGCGAAATGTAATGGGAATGAAAGGTGGGGATTTGTTATAATAAGCTTGAGGTCGAAGTCATGCTATCAAGAAATATTCTATTATCCAATCGATTTTATAATCAAGTCCCAGAGCTGGCTGGGACGACATGTGTGGTGTCTCAATGGAAACACTTCACATCTCGAGCTGGGAATTAGAAGTAAAGTAATCGAGTTAGTTGTATCGATTTTGAGGATTTCAATTTTGGTTATTTTCAAGATGATATTGATACTGCACTGGAATTTTGCTGCGTTTCTGAGTTCGTACGAGTGGGAAATGGGAAATCATGGCTAAAATTTGGTGGGAGATATGAATGAATCTTTTGCTTGGCTAAAGTCTTTGGGGATGCATCGATCATTGCTTTTCTGAAAGCGGACACTTTTTTGTAGATGCATGTTGAGATAATTGGGCTTAAGAATCGTAAATGTGTTTCCTTGGGATGGAGTGTGTATGGATCGACTTTTAATGAAGGGTGCGACCGAGTCTGAAAAATAGCTGACACATACGGACTTCTAGGAGAGTCACGAGTGCGGATACTCTACTGCAAATTACACTCCTGTAATAGGAGCACACGCTTGCTTGTAGAACCAATGAATTCTCAACTGTTTAATTTCGTCCTAGTCAATCCCCCAGCACCAGAAATTTACTGTCGCAACCTGACAATCGTATACCATGTGTGTGCCCAGATTAGTCCCGGTATATATATCTCTGATTTTGAACATCGGACACCGGAGATCAAACTCTGCTTCGATATCTATCAATCGATTATATTTCGCAAATCGCTCACCACGACATGCACTACCGGATTTCCAAGTGATCCGTCCCAAGAGCAACTGTCAAATCGGTTATGAAATCATTAGTATTGTCACCCGAGTAACGAGACACAAACGCGCTTTAGCCAATGCGGAATGCGAGTTTTTTGTTATCAGATTTTGAAACTAGTAGTGTTATTATCATGTTACTTAGATTGAGTACATACGCTTTCATTGCCTCGGTAATAGTCAGTTTGGTTGATCTTTAATAGCAATGGCCCTCTTTTCTTGGGCAATTTTGATTCTCTCGGTATTCACTGCTAGGAGATTATCACTAACAAGCTCAATATGATAGGTCTTATTGAACACAATCCATGATGCCCAGTCATCTTCTGCAAAATTGTCTTCTAATAATATTATAAAGTATTTCTCCAGTAGATAGTGACATAAATCTTTAAGTTCGAGCGCGTTGAGCCTTGTTTCCGATGCTGCAGTATCCTCTTCCTTGAATTCAAGATTATAGACATCCGATTTAGAATTTGCCAGATGCTGGATCTATGCTAATCGTGGCCTCTCCTGTATAGCCGCACTTGACAATAGATGTGACTAGGAGATCGAGGGCCTCGTGTGGCTTTGAGATGGGTGAAGAAGAACGACTTCGTCTCCGATGGCGATTGCTGTTGGGCGTTAGACAAAAAGCAGATCATCAGATTGCTGAGCTCCCCGGCCCCATCAAACTTGGTCTTAATGACAGTTTCAGCGTCTGATAACTTCTGAGCGCATTTGCACGACGTGAGTAAGCGAGGTGGCTCTAACTGGTGCAACTGTGAACTCTTGAAATTCCATCAAGTCTCCGAAATACACTTCGCCGTTCAGAAGGTGAAAGAAAGAAACGGGCATGATATATGGCTCTTGCTAGCCGAGCTGCTAACGGAGGAACTCATATAGAGAGACGTTCTATGGAACTTTCAGTGAAGAATCAAAGGGTGGAAAACGTCAATGTTCGCGAGATCTTTCCCAACATCGAACTTGCGGGATATGATAGCAGGCCCAAGAATCTCATTGACGATCTGCACCGCCTTTAGAACTCCGTTACATTGGTAGATGGACTTGTCACCTTCACGCAACTCGAGAGCCTCGTAAGCTCCCTTGGAAACTCCTGAGTGTATGATGCTTGAGGCCACAACTGGTAATAAAAGTTGCCGACACGGCAATCTAGTCAACACTGCACATCTGAGGGGGTCAAAACTTTCATATGATTGCTCTGCAAAAGAATTTCTTATTGTCTCATAACTACCCTTCATTGAAGGTTTCATTGATGCTTCCCTTTTGCCTATATATATCCTTCATCATTTCTCACTTCCAAGACGTTCTCGTATTGTCTTTCTCTCTTGCTGAACAACCAAAACAATGCCACCCCCAGCAACTGCTACGCTTGTAACAGCAACAAACGCAATCCCCGCGACATTTGGCCTGAAGAGCCCTTTTTGCAACAACCTTAAGCTCGAAAAATATCGCAAAGTCCCATAGCTTAGACAGCCTCCTCCAGATCCTACCAAAGCCGCCGATGGCAATCCCAAATCACCATGATCGTGCTTGAGTGCTGGGGATAGCGCTTCGAGGGCGTTAAGTTTAGCTAGTGCTACACCAAGAGCGACAAAAGCAAGACCACTCCGTGTCCAGGATAGAAACGTTCGCTCGTTTGCAAGATGATCCCTTGCTACAGAGCCAGTATTTGCAATTGGTTTGGTGAAGAGGAAGCTTGGGAGTCGCATTGTTCAGAGCGCACGTGATGATTTCTTTCAACGTCTATGCACAAAAGGAACGGTGAAAGTTTGGGTATACTTTGGGTTTGGATTCAATACAGGCCTTGTGATGGAGACGGGATCGAAAGAGACGATTTTCTTGCGGTAGCCAGAAGAGAGAAGCTCATTCCATCGTTTTTGATGACAATCGTCGCTTATGGACAAGAAGCACGTTCCCGACACGGCGATATCGGTGCCTTAGCCTTCAGGAACGCGGGGAACGCGGGGACCTCGGGGAAATCGGGGTTTCCTCCTAAGAATAATCTTCTTTTTTCTAACGTCTTGAAAATGCTGATTATCCTGATACTATAAATTGCGTTACGACATAGCACTTTTGCTTGAGGAGGTCAACCGGATCTCTAATTACCAATGGTAATTATCTTACAAATTTCAGTGCCCAATTATCTTTTCCGGACGTGCATTCGGGGACCATCTCGGTGACTTAAAAGGGCAACAATAAATCTTGCCGAACACTATCAAGTGAGCCAAACCTTGCTGGAAGACTTAGTCAACAGCACAGTATGATTCGGGTCAAGGCAACTTTGTGGTATTATATGAAGAAAGTTGCTCGAAGTTTAATCTATTATAACACATACTTTACATATCTGGAAAAAGCAGCACTCTGCTTTGTAAACACAGATAGCAGACAGAAATTTCGGAACAACCTGATCAATTTTGAGAGGGTTTTTATTGTAGACGGAATCACGCCGGTCTACGGGGTGCTTTAGTTGATCCAACCTTTTGGACCACCCCAAGTCCCCTTCACCATATACTTCCCGTATACCCATGGAAAGAAGTCTTTTTTCATATAGTAGAATGCTCGGCGTGGAACTGCTTGGTCGATGCCCAAACATCCAAACGTCTCTTTCGGAATTCCCCCATATTTGAACTCAGCAAGAATGACCTTGCCATACTCAGTCACGAGCGGGCACGATGTGTAGCCATCATACTTTGTTTCTGGATCTCTGCCATCCATACTTGAGAGTAGATTGCGGACCAAAACAGGTGCCTGCCCAGTGATTGCCGCAATTGTCTTTGAGGTGGGTAGATTCGAAGCATCGCCAGCAGACCAAATATTGTTGTACTGTTGATGTCTGAGGGTGTCCTTGTTTACATTTATAAACCCAGCCTCATCTGCAAGTACACTATTCTTAACGAAATCGTGCGGTCGATTCTTCGGTACTACGTGTAAAAGGTCAAAGTCCTTTGTTACCTTTCCATCCGGACAATTGAAGGTTGCTGTGTTGCCATCAATAGCAATAAGATCGTGCTGGAATAATCCCGTAACAGATCTCTCTTTCCGCAGTTCCTCAAGCTTGATGTTATATTTGGGCACCCCAAACATTGCTGGAAGACCAGTTGCAAAAGTAATATTGATCGCGGACATAGGATTATTGTTATATAGACCTGCGCGTTTCCAATAATCTAGTGCGAGCCACATGGTCTTCTGCGGTGCCCCTGCACACTTAATAATACCAGCAGGTTGTGTGAAGATGGCCCTTCCCTTTCGGAGTTTCTGTATTGTACCAAAAACTTTTTCACAATTGTAATAAGTGGAAGATACCAATGAATCTGGATTCGAAAGAGCTTCTGACAGCCCCTTTACGCTACCAGTGTCGACTGCTATACCAGGAACGACAATGAGTTGATCATAGCTGATCTTATCTCCATTGCTTAACGTGATGAAGTTGTCATCCGGGGTGAAGCTTTTAACACCTGTATTATAAAATCGAAGCTTCGGATCAATTAAGCTGCTCAGCGGTTTCCGCAAACTATTCTTCGTTTTCAGACCCCCTCCAACAAGAGTCCAACCAGGCTGATAGTGATGCCACGTCGCCGGGTCGATGACTGCAATTTCGTCCTGGCTAAATTTGCCTTTTCGCAGGAGTTGATGGCTAATGGCGAGGCCAGCAGAACCGCCGCCCACCACCACGATTCTATGATTTCGATCGGAACCAGTAACAGGTGATAAGGTTGCAAATTTTCGACCTGTACGTATAAGTTGAGCGGGGATGATAGAGCGTGTTGGAGTAAACATTGCCATTACTGCGCGACCACCAGGAATTTTGGGCTTAGAAGCAATCGTATGTTGTGAGGCCCAATCTAGATATGTGTGGGAAAAGACACAGAAAAGAAAATATCTTGGTGAAAAGACGTATCTTAATGATTGAAAAAGTTTTGAACTCTAGAGCTTGGGTAAAATCAAGGGGTCCAGATGCCGTCAGGCTTTCATACCTGGTTTTCTACAAGCCGGAGAACTGTGGGTAATAGATAGCTCGTTCTAGTTCCCGGTCCCCGATTGAATCGGAGCAAAAATTATCTGTACCCGTGCGTAATCTGCAGATAATCTACTCCACAGATTACCCGTCAGGGGCTCTACCCGCTTTGTGGAGTATCTGTCAAGGCCATTATTCGCTTCGCTGGTACCCGTTGTACAGCCTGTCCCCGAATATAGCAAATCGGTGACAAAGCCGCGTCCGAGCGGGATCTGATCGGCGACCACGGGGAAGAGCTTAATATACACAGAGTAGGTCTGATTCTCCGGCGGACATATGATGGAACAATCTAGGTCATTTTCTGAAAAGATTGTAAAGCATTATCTTGTGCAATATCGAACATCAGTTCAATATTTTTGATACAACCCAGCAAAATTTAACAAATTATTATGAACATTCTCTGTCACAGAATTAGCAAGCAATGGCCGGCGAAAACAGGTCTACTATTGCTACCGGTCACAGGCCCGAGGGCTTCACTACTACGCATCACTGGTCAGCGAAGCTATTCTTCTTATCATAACGCTAGAATTGGGACTACGTATAGTATGAATGCAAACTCTAAGAGAACGGGTTATCTCATGTTAATATTTGACAGTGAAATACAGGCCTACTCAACGACTACGGTATGAGGCTAAAGGTCGAGCTCTGTTTAGCTCCGAGACGCGTGCAGTTCAGGAGCCTGTTATCCACAGTGTATACGAAGAGAAGACAGGAACATGGCAATATGTGGTTGCTGATCCTTTTTCAAAAACAGCCGTCATTATTGATCCGGTTTTGGACTACGACCCAGCTACACAGATCATTAGCTCCCAAACTGCCGATTTACTTCTTTCGATGATCAAGGAGAAAGACTACAAGATTGACAGGATCCTGGAAACGCATGCTCATGCGGACCATCTCACTGCGGCATCATATCTTCAAGATTGTCTAGCTGAGCAACAAGGTCACAGACCTCCAATCTGTATCGGGCAGCGCATTGGGGAGGTGCAACGATTGTTTAGTCAGATTTATGATATTCCGGCACATGAGTATGAGAATGCTTTTGATAAGCTCTTTGACGATGATGAAACTTTTGATATTGGGAGATTGACAGCTACTATTGTGCACTTGCCCGGGCACACCCCAGACCATGTTGGATACAAAATTGGAGGTGTGATCGCAGGCTACTATATGTGTAGAATGTTGCTGATTGATTTTTTACAGGGAATGTGTTCTGCGGTGACTCCATCTTCCATGCAGACATTGGCACTGCACGCTGTGATTTCCCAGGCGGCAGCGCTGACGATCTATATAACTCAGGCCGCAAGTTACTCGCATTACCAGACGAGACAAAAATCTGGACGGGCCATGATTATCCTTCAAATGTGCGTGGAGCACCAGTGCCTTGGTTGAGTGTCAAGGATCAAAGGAGGAATAACACACATCTAAATGACCATATAGACAAGGCAAATTTCGTGACGCTACGGCGGACGCGAGATGCTGAGTTGTCGGAGCCAAAGTTGCTACACCAGTCCCTGCAGATCAACATCCGAGCTGGACGTCTTCCAAAGCCAACATCATCAGGTTATTCGTTGCTTCACCTTCCCTTAAAGTTGAAGAACATAGCATGGGACGCAAGAGCGGCCTGACTTTGAAAGATATTATTCGATGTATACTATCTGACTACTGTAATATTAGATTTGAAGTATTGTTTTCATACAGTATATGAGTTTCCTCCAAGCGAATCAAGTAGATGTTTTATGATTGTAATTGCGTTGACGAAAGCCAAAATTAATGATATTCTGATAACGTCAGTTTTAGACCAGGAAAGCAAAGATGACAACTGTTATAGTAAGTCTAAAACTAATCTTGCTCACTTTATAGCAGCTAGTGTCGATCCCGCACTGGTAGTGGCGACGCTAGGTGTGTTTGTCGACTTGGTTCCGGTAACCGTCCCAGTCGCTGTTGCTTTTGATGTAGTCGTGCCATTTGTATTGACAGTGATGATCCCTCTCTCAATCGCTATTGGGTGCATTACAGTAGTGCTGGTGGTGTTCATAGCTCGCATAGCATAAGCTGCAAGTGATTTGTCAGATGTTGGACAGTTTACACAACCAATCATACCCTGAGCGCAGTAACCACCAGAAGCTGTTCAACAACATCCCCAAGTAGTAATCTTACACAAGTATTTCCCCTCCCGTCTCGTTCTTCTCTCTATATTCTACAATTTCCTTATTCACTACAAGACTAATAGACACGATCGCCTTCCCCACTCCACTTACTACCAACGCAAACGCACTTCCACGCGCTTTATAAGCGAAAGCCCCGGCAAAACTTCCTATAAACAAACTCAACAAGAATGCAATTCTTCTATTTCTCTTTCTATTCCGTTTTACAAATAATTTTTCATCGATTAAAACGTCGACGTAAGCAGCGGTCGCCATCGCGGTAGTGATTTCTGTAATCTGTAGCCCTCTCGCCATGGCTACTTGCGCTCCAGAACTGAATGCTAAAAGTGAAAGGACCGCTAGAGCTGTTGGGCCAGTAGCTTCTACTGGATTGGGACCAGAATATTGAAGGGCAGCTGCAGCGAAGACAAGAGCAGTCTGGAAAATAGATGTCAAGATTAGCCACCAGCGCTTACGTGGACCGAGGTAATTTCCTAGCTGACCAAGGAGGAAAGCACCAAGCACGAACATAGAAAGAGAAGTGCCAATATTGGAAAGGGAGAAGAGCGCTGTGAGTTTAGCAGCGCCTGCAGCCAGGAGGACGGTATTTCCCGTTTGGTTGGATGCAAAGCAGTGATCTAAGGCCTGTTAAATTCAATGATCAAAATAATGGAATAACAGACTGGAAAGGAGCAAGGAAGAACAATTGAAAGACGCACAGTCTGGGAATGAAGCTGCATCCTGAATTCCAATGCTGAATGAGAGCAGGAGAAGTTGGCATTCGACTAGGAGGTCATCCCTAACAACGGTTTGAAGAAATTGTTTCAGGGGAGTAGAGTGCCTTGAGCTGCGCGGCGGCGAAATTTGTGTATTTGCGGGTGGTGTAGGTGGGTGGGACATATCTCTACAGCCTGTCGATAATGGGGTTTAAAATACTGTCCGAAAATACCACTGAGAACAGTGTGATTACCTTCCAAAAGCGACTGTCAGACTTCACACGTCGAAATCTCGAATAATTTGGTTTATATCATGCGTTTAATTCATTGAGCAGAGCTATTGGTTCTATAATTCGTTGGATCAGACCGGGCTTTTCATATCGGCGACCTCGCTTAATGTAACCCGAGAGCTATTTGACATCGGCTCATCATCGGTCAACCCGGTGACTATTAGTGGACCTCAAATTAACTCAATGCTCAAGACGCCGATGCTTTCAAAGAACGCACCCCGAAATCTCAATTAACTTTGAACATTGAATAGTAGCTATAAGGAGCTCATCACGAATATGTCTGTAACGTCCCCGAACCTGTCTCCTCTCCCCGAGGAGCCACTCCGACCTGCCCCTCTCGCATGCACAAATTGCCGCAAAAAACATCAGAGGTGTGACGGGAGACAGCCGACCTGTGCTCGTTGTGCTGGGAAAAGTTTACAATGCAGCTATATGCCATCTCGGCGCGGCTACAGAGGTTGTTCAAGTCGCGATCCAGAACCAGAACCAGCCCAAGGACTGAATCTTGGCACAAGACGGTCAGATCGACTTGCTGAAAATTCTGCTCCACGATCCGGGGAGACTGTCGCGAGTTTCCTATCCCAAATACCTGGTGAGTATTTGGAAATTTCAGACACCAGCTGCCATGAGATGAGAACAAGCATTTTGGAGAGCCAAACCAGTAGCGATGACACCCTCCAAATACCTACCCTGTCCTCCGTTTCGAGCCATTCAACATTCATAACATCATCAATCGATGCAAAACAGTGTATCGATCTGTTCTACACATACTTTCATCCTGCTCATCCAATTCTACTTCCAAAACCATTTTACGTTAATCGGAGCTATCCGAATTATCTTCAGCAAGTGGTCTATTTTATTGGAAGCCATTACTCTTCCTCAGTATCAAGCAGTCGACTTCGCTCCATCGCCGCTGACGAAGTTGCCGATAATACACAAAAGACAACTTCTATGGTGCAAGCTCGTTTGCTATTTGCAATCGCGCTGCATGGTCGGAATGAGATCAAGGAGGCTCAAGCAATGCTCGCTCAAGCCGTTAGTCTTGCTTTGGAAATAGGCATGAATCAGAGAGAATTTGCTGCTACGCATGGTGGACAACAGACCATTGAGGAAGAGAGCCTACGCCGTACATGGTGGGAGCTCTACGTCGTCAACAGCATCATGGCGGCCTTTTGGAGGAAGTCTGAGTTCAACGTTCATAGCTTCGCATCAGATGTGCTCCTGCCTTGCGAAGAGGCCGTTTTTGCAGATGCAGCCTGCATGCCAGACCCCCCATCCGTAGCACAGTACGACAATCGATTATTTGCGGACGACGAGTTTCAATTCTCTTCGTTTTGCTACAGAATTGACGCCGCGCGTATACTTACAAGAGTTCTAGCCCTGACTGGAAATCACGATGTTCATCACGACCAAGTGCAAGCTGTTGATAATGCTCTTGCTGGCTGGGCGCATCACCTTCCACCTGGCAAAGCCGACATTATCGACAAGTTCGGCGAGGTTGATGAAATTCTATTCCAGGCGCATATGATCATCCAATATGCAAGTCTTTTCTTGCACTTTCCACGGAGCAATTTACTTTCAACGCCTGCAGCAACAGCCGACATTGCAGGCGGCCAAAGAGACCTCCATGTATCGCCCTCCTCTACCCAACACGTGCATGCTATAAAAGCAACCGAAGCCTCGAAACAGCTTTCGAATCTCGCCGCTTTACGATTGCCGGTGCAAAATCACAGCCCATTTTTCATCTGTGGACTGGTTCTAGGGGCAGTCGTACAGCTGTCAGCATGCTCTGTTCATTCTGGAAACTGTATTGGACAACATCGAGATCGAGTGGCACTGATCATCGGCGTCTTGAAGTCGTTAAGTCAAACCTGGGCATTCTCACAGCTCGTTCTCCAACAAATCAAGAAGGTCGCTATTGAAGTTTTCAACATCCAAGAAATGAGGACGAATGGCCCGTCGCAAATAAATACTCACGATAGTGGCATCGATATGACTATAGGCGAAGATCAAAGTTGGCTCGACAATCTCGACATTCAGACATTGCAGAAGATGATGCCATTCAATATGGATATGGTCTACAATGAATCTGACTAATCGTACAATCAGGGCATCTGTTCACAATTAAGAGAGTAGGCTAGTGGAATGCATATATTATTGACTATGTAGAATTTGCTGTAGTGATCCAAATCCAAATCCGGCAGCGAAAGATATTATACATGCACGTAAGATGCACGTGCCATATCTCCCAACAATATCCAATAATCCAGACTAAAATTCAACAATCACGATGGTTAAATTTGTTTGTACGAGAAGGATATGGAAGACATAGTACCCACGAATTGCGTAGGTCCTGTATGTTTAATTGTATTCTATCTAATAAAGAGCTAGCTATATATTGAAAGTAGTAATAATAAATCTTATATAGACTTACTAATAAAAGAGCTAGTCTCTTTCGCATTCGCTTAGGGCTTTACTACCTACACTACAGTAGCTATATTACAGGAGCCATTGAATTAAAGTTCTTCACTACGTTCACACAAAATCTTCCAATCGATCAATTAGACCATTCAAATCATTCAAACCATCCAAAATTTAACAAGACACATGATAATTCTTTTCAGAAACGAGAGGTCCCAAAGAACCAGCTCATGAAAAATAGTAAACTGCAAAAAAAAAAAAAAAAAAGATCTTAAGATTGCCAGACCTCAAGGCGAGAATACATAGCCTTCTCAGCCGTGTGCATGTATGGAGGTCGACGAGACGGGCATGGAAGTCGCAGATATTGCAATGCAAGTACCATAACATCTCATCAAGCAACAAGTATAGCTTCGCCCGAGTGTGTTGACAGCGGTGATACCGATTATCAACGACCCAAGAGATTTGTCGAGTAAGTCTAATCTAAGCCTATCAGGTCAGATTTAGAGCACAGAATTTCGGTTGCCAAGTTTCGGATTGTTTTTATTTTCCTGAAGAGGAAGGAACTCATCACTTGAAGTGCACTAGGAGAATAGAAGCCTGCGGACTTCTTATTGAAGATTTGAAACGATTTTGCAAACAAGACCAGAGAGAGACACGAGTACGAGATATGTTTTTGCTTATATTCGACATATTAAAACGGTGTAAAATCGATTGAAACCCCCAAAAATATACTCCCACATCCAAAGCATTACAATTACAAACAATGTGTTCATTGAGCCAAACGTGAGAAACACCATTAAAACGACATCGTACTCTCCTGTAAAGTGATCAAAGGCTTTGGCATCCATTCTAGATCGTCCAGATGAGCATATCCAAGTTTCCTGAGTCTCGCAATGACCTTGCGGAAATCCTTTGCCAGTTTTCTGACCAGTTTGTGTAGGAATGCTGCTCGATATTGCTTCTTCGCTATATGTGTTGGTCGTCGACCATATAGCTTCTCCACGACCTTAGACACTTGATCATCATCACTGAGTGGGTTGGCGATACCGTTGGACTTCATAAAGCACAAGGCGATATAGTACACAATCGTTCCGAGGCTTTCATTGACACAATTATTAATGGTTATAGCTGTAAGCCGACAATTAGCAACAATGATTTTAATATTAACAAAAAAGCAGTGTCGAAGGGTGATAATTCAAGAGAGTGTGGGGGATAGTTTAACATACTGTTGCGTGAATTCATCTCTTCGAGAGATTTGATAAAAGTCATAGAAGATCCTCCGATTGCAGCACTACCTACCATAGTTTTAAAAAAAACTCCAGGTGATAATGCTGACCTAGTGGCTGTAAAAGCAGCAGCTCGGGCTACCGCGAGAGTCCCGCCTGCGGCACCAACGCTTGTACTAACGACAGCGGTACTGGCTGTACCGGCGGCAGCTGTGCTGCCCATAGCTGACCCAGTAAGTGCCGCGACCGGGGCTGTAACGGGCGCGGCACATAATATAATGCCACTCAAAACGATTAAACCAGCAGCGGTGCCCCATATAAATTTCTGTTGTGCTTTTTTATCCGCGAGAAACATCAACGTGGCAGTAAGCGCTGGAGTCTTTCGCTTAAGCTGGTATATCTTTGAAAGCACGTCGCAAGTTTGACGAGGACATGGCTCACTCGACTCTGGTTAAACACAATATATCAGAATGAAACTATTAAAACAAAAATTTCTGTACAATTTCACATACTGGTATCCATAGCCATGCTCTCCAAAGCGTCTAAAACTTCTTCCATACATCGTACCACTGGCGGGGTGTATCGATGGATTAAATCGTCGACAGTAGATCGATCGATATCTTTCAACAAAGAATGCTGCAAATAGTCAGCTTGAAATGCCCGTCTATACTGGTTCTAAATGATTGGGAGAAAAACCTTTTCCATTAGATCAGGTAGCACCCCAGCTGCTGCTTTTGTGGCAGCCAGTCCTATCTTAGCATAGACATCTGGGAAAGTGTCATTCGGAATATCTTGTATCATTTCTTTGTAGGCTTTCACGACCTCTGCCACGCGATCCAAGGCCAGGAGACTACACATAATTAGATGAGATACGCAACCATGAAGCTCAATCTTACGGTCCGTGGTAGAACTTAGTTTGAACAAATTCGATCTTGGTTTTTTCCCATTCTTTGATTTCTGGGAGGTGGAACTCCTGAACATGGAGTCTGGCATAGGAAGTCTCCCCATTTTGAATCGCCGGATAATTGAGTGCGAAGCCGATTAGGCGGTCAGAGTAGATTGAATCCACATAGTATTGGTTGCTCATAAATGCCCGGAAGTGTGGGAACAGCCAGTCCACAAGACCCTTTCGGTCCTCGTATGCATCCTCTAGGCTGGACGGTTTCGATGGCAAGATATCCATACTTTGACATGAAATATCCATCTGAAAGTTCAGTAGAGACACTTTAGCGCATGGCTAAGAAAGTTGCGGTCGCCAAATGTTCAATCACGCACCTGTATTGGTTGAGGCCACGGCCCCACTGGACAATTAGAACGAGGCAAAGCAGTAACAGTCCAAGGGTTTGAACTTTTTCCTCCCCCATGTATTTCTTGAAGAATAAAGCGGATGTGGTTGGCGAGATGAGAATTCACCTGACAAGATCCTCGTTCCCAAATCGACAAACGAACCGTGAAGTCGACATCAACAGGAGCTGGAGCTGGCCGACGTCTTGCGATCAAAGACGCGTATGGGTTCGGTATCGGCTGGCTGAGGGCGAATGAGTCTGGGGATGAGCTCATAATTGACTGCAAGGTACTGCGTTGTTGGAGCTTGGAGTAGATGATGAGAAAAGAGAGGATTAGAGAGGATTTTCGAAAGGAAAAGGGTCCTGATATGAATCTGAGTGAACAACTGCATGATACGAATGCAAAGCAATGATCCAGCCTTGACCGCCCCATCTTGTTGCCATGCTGTTAGCCTCGTAGTCAAAGAACTACTAGTGAGAGGCTGTGATCGTTGGCGAAGGGGAAAGGAAGTTTTGGGGGCGTATGGCTGGCGGGAAGATGAAACCCACAGAGCACTTTATTAACCCCTATTCGATTTGATGGTCGAAATTTATTTTCCACTACAGACTTCCCAGTTAGAGAGACTTCTTGGGCTGTCAAGACAGTTTGATTGCTTACTTCTAAGTGAGGAATCGACTTTGACCACGGAATAACCGGGGCTTTACTGTACTGTATTGATAAAAACAAGGGAATTTGGGATATCATGCGATGTGAGCGGCCGGCGACATAGTGATTTCATAGTAGCAGCAATGATAGTAAGATAATTACAGTACGAGCTCACAAGATGCTTTGTGAGTCAGAACACAATATATCGGTTACATCAATCTAAAGTTCGTTTAGATGGGATGCTTGGTTCTAGACTACCGTTGCATGGCTAAGGGAAAAAAGACTACGCGTCTCGACTTCAGATTCTTTGTTTGCCGTGGCTGACTTTTGTTTCATCCTGAGCGCTACCGTGAGACCGTATTCCGCCCTCACTAGACCTAATGCGGTCAACGAACCGGGTTGAGCATTCTTTATTTCGTGAACAACAGACAGCAAGCAGATGAGATGACTTTTCACTGAATGCTCGACCGACTGCTCGACTAAATTTTAAAAAATTTCATCAAGATGTCTACCACCTTCGACCAAGTTGATGCAGGGGCTTTCACACTCAATGAGCGCCTTGGGATTCAATTCGAAATGCCGCGCCTTCTCGATGAGCCCCTTGGGATTCAATTTGAAATGCGGCGTCGTAGTGCGAAATTTGACTTGAGGGATTTGATCGATTCTCGCCCACGTGATGTGGCTCATGAGTACGTGCTCGATGTTCAAATTGAGATGCAATCATTAACATCACTATCGTAGTGATGATTCGGAAATCAGAGCCTTGAGTACGTCCCATCACTGTAGTCGACTGAGCTTCCCATTAAATACATCTATAGTAAACTACGAATCCTCAGATACTGCCGTGCTGTTCGAGTTATCACAGGATCTTTTACATGTCGAATTTGGATTAATGAGGATCTTGCTCCGTGAAATACAGTACTCTGAATGGCAGTACAGACGATTCCCATATGTCCCTGACTGCTTACTCTTCATGTGCGGGTTGTAAGTCTAGATCGCTTGGTCCAATGCTTTAAGAAGTATACCGGCTAACTATCGCTGATTCCTCAGCGCTTGGGCAAAATCGCTAGTAGCAGACATCAATGAAGAGACTGGCATGGTGGGAAACAATGTGCATAACTTGCGTTCATCCCGACAGGTCAACGGAATATCCAAGATTGTTTGGCGCACGACTCTAAATGCAGCATTGTATTCAGGGCGTAATTATTTGCGTCTTGCTTCAGTTGCTGGCCTCGGTATATCCGGCGTGTGGTCTGTCTATCGGGCGTGGAGGTTGGGAACTATCATTTGGTGTAGATATTCTTTGGATGCTTTGATCAAGAAGTTTGAGGCCGGCCAGTTAGATGAGCGGGATTATAGAGCATTGAAGGGTCTCAAGTGGAAAATGTTGCGATATATCAACTATATTTCTAGTTGAGAGATAGCTGTGGCCAAGAAGCTTAACCGTAGGCGAGTTCTCATGAAGACGATACAGCGAGCGTACTCAGGCTTGTCATCTCATTGTTACGAAAGGCACCTTTAGACTTGAGGATCCGCAATAGGGAGGCGCGAATCCGGATGCAAGTCTGACTTTGCTTCTTTTTGGAGTCCGAATGTTAAATTCAGAGTTCCACTATGAACTCAATGATTAGTGCCCGGGTTCGGCTTACGATGTGACTCGCAAGTCGAAGAAATGAACAAGCGGAGTCACGTGTAACTTATTTGAATTCTAATTTCATGACTTACCTATCTGCGGCCTGATTCAAAGTTGATAGCTTGCGTCACTGATACACCACTAAAAATTATATCAGTAGCAACTCTTCTTGGCATCTTTTGGTCGTGTTTCTTTGAAAATAATAACGATAATGAGTGCATCACGTGAAAGTCTCCATACACTTTAAGAAGGTCATTTGGTCCTGTCAGAAAATGTTTTATCTCAAGGTCAAAACATGCTCAATTTGACTTATGTCAATAACTGACACAAATTTGCGACATAAATCGAACGAGCACAAGGTAAGAACTCGGCGCCGAGTCAACTGCGAGCTCGAGTGCGACTTCAACTCGAATACGAGCATCTCTGATCTGTGACGTAAGGCTAGATACCATTATCTTGAGTATTTTGAGACTGATTAATGGATCTAAGAATCTGGAAAGCGTGCCCTGAATTTGAATTTGCGAATGTGGTTGTTCCGCTCATGAACTCCGCTTTCTCCATGAACAGTACGTGCTTGGCATTTGGCATATGTGTAAGGTATTTGGTTCGTATCCGGAATTTTTGCATGCAAATATACAGTGCATAGGAGCCCAAAGAGATCCCTACCCAGCATAGAAGGTAACAGTGCAACCAGACGAAAGTTAGCCACTTCTTCGTCAGATATTTCTTCCATTGACCAGGTTGTATCGCATATAGATAATTGATGACAAGGGCAAGTCTCCGCTGTGGCGTGAGGATTGTGATAGATTATCAAGAAAGAGAAGGTAGCGAGTTGGGCTCACGCTCGCATCTCGAGCAATGCGATGCCATCTAGAAGAATCATCGCCATGGCACTAATCACAAGCATCAATGTTAATTCCAAAGTAGCAAATTAAGGAGGATCGAGAGGTTTTGCTTAAAACCAGCTGTACTATCCAGGCTCTTCAGCTGTGATGAGGCATACTGAGGGAATCAATCGAGGAATTGATGGCGTCAACGCGAACGAGAGAGAGGGTTGAAGAAGGAGATGGTTGAGAAAAGGGGAGCGATGTTTTCTAGATGTGGAATGTTGAAAGCGGCTAGGGCACGTGCACACACCTTGCCTGATACAGCGGCTGCTAAATTCTGGGGGAGGGGGTGAGGACTATGACTGAAATGAGATGAGATGAGATGATAAAATAAATCGGGGTTTTCAATTCCATGTCACTCTCTAATTCCTAATTTTATGTTTTCGTACAAATGTTAGATGCTTTGTAGACTAATTAGTTAGCTTCTGGATAGTTGTGAGTGATGTTCCAAGATGTACATGTTAGGATGTATGTTGGGATAAGTATTTTATTTCATATCATTTCATTCGTCCCCGTGATTTGTATGGATGGATGAATGAATATGATTCTATAGTTTCTTTTCTTTATCTGCCAGATGAAGATTCCAAGTATTTACTCAAATCTCCAACCCGCCAACCAGCCAGACGTAGTGCAATACAACCCAATTCCTCCCTAGATCTCAACCTTTCATATTAGTACCATTCCCACTCCCACTCCCCCTACTCTTAGCGAATTTCTCATGCCATTTATTTACTTTCCCAGTATTAATCTTTTTCGCCACTTCCGGTTCCTTTTTCCTTCCTTCTCCATCGACGATTTCTTCTTCTTTGATGATTAATTCGATCGTGTCGGATATGCTTCCGATTCTCGTGATGCTGGGCTGGGGCGAGGAAGAGGAAGATGGGGACGTGGTGGAGGGGGAGAGGAGCATAAGCGGATTGGAGGTGTTCTTTTGGCGGAGGAGGTAGGTTTTTTTTGGCGAGGGGGAGGTGGTGGTGGAGGGGGAGGGGGAGACGAGGAGGTGCGCGTGGTGGGGGGGTTGGGGAGAGGAGGTTAGGAGGAGTCTGTGTGGGAGGGGGGTTAGTTGGTGTGTTGTTGTGTTGTTAGTGCGTTTGAGGAGGAGGGAGGGGGCTGGAATGAGCGGGGCGGATGGACGGATGATGGATGGGGAATGTAAGCTTACTTACGCGGGAGGAACATCGGATTCTAGAAGTGTGAGCAGTTCGGGGGGCAATTCGAGGAGCTTGAAGGGTTGTTGGGTGTGGTCTGCGGTGAAGGGGATTTCGGTTGACATTTTTGGAGGCGGGTGGTGGGTTGGAGAAAGAATTGTTTTCGGTGGATTGGGGATTGTATTGAGAATGAGGCGGGAGTGTAGAATTGGACGAGTGGATTGGGGATTGTATTGATTGAAAGCTTTACCCTGACTGACACAGAGTGAAGAATGTTCGGGATGGGAAATGGTGAGGCAGTATCTTATCGGGAGGTTAGATGTTCCGAATTAATGCTGTGGTTGTGATTGCAAGTAAGGTGGATGAGAGTAATAACATGGGATCAAATGTATGTGTATCTATCTATCGAACGTCTATATAACGTCCATCTAACTGTACATCTGGCTGTGTGTATATGTATCTGTGTATGAATGCAAATGTGTATATATCTATTCATCTATCCATCTGTCTACCTCCACTGCCCCTCGTACCTAGCACAAAGATCTTCATTGCAAAATCTCCTCGTACCCTCGCTCAACCTCGAGCGTCGTGGGAACCTCCTCTCGAATAAGATTCTTCTCGAATGATTTTTTCTTCCATTTCCCTTTCGACTTCTTAGTTTTGATGTTAGTGTATGGCGTCAGCGAAGGAACCAGAGGTTAATCCCAATCAAATGGTGTTTAATCAAAGACAACTCAGCCTTAAGTCGATCACCAACCTCTTTGATTTTTGGGGCGAGAGAATTTTTTTATTTTTTCAAAAATGTCCATGAAACCCGTCGTACGCAAGCAGGACAAGCAAACAAGCACACAAGCACACAAGCACACGCGCAAAACAAGCTCAGCTGGACGGCGGGGTAAGTAAGTGGACTGTGGGAAGTTTTTCGTGTTTGATTGAAAAGGAGTACGAAGCCAATCATCGCGTGGAGAATAAATCGAGGGGCTGGACGCGGTTACATGGCATTGATGGATGGATGCGAATATGGATGTGAATGGGATGCTATACGATGCTCTACAAGAAGAGAAGAAGAAGAAGAGAGAGAGAGAGATACGCACAATAAAAGAGATCCAGGAAGAACGATGAACGTAATGCATGCAATGTGTTCAGCTGTGCAATATAAAATCTCCCATATCATCAACAAGACCAGCCATCATATAAACAAACTTGTCATTTTGAATACTAAAAAGTAGATCCACAATCACTTGAGAGATGTGTGAAGTGTTGTACATACATACCTCCTACACGCATACATATCTTCTGATGTAAAAAACGTGTTTTTTCCTTTTTCCTGTCAACAAGAGACGATCTACGAAAAGTCCAGGATTTGATGAGGGAAGGGAGGGAAGGGGAGGGAAGGGGTAAAAGGGAAGTGCAGCAAGAGGAGGAAAGGAAGAAAGGGAAGAAATAGAAAATGACGATATAAATAAAATGACAATGTAGATACCATGACGATATGAGCCACATTAATAAGAGATTAAGAAAAATACCTTATTTGTGAATTTGAAAGGTTAATTATTACGATATTTACGACATTTACGACATTTACTATCTACGACATTTACCACATTTACCATATTTCGAATTTTGCATTTTACTTGATTAATACGCCGGCCTTCTCAATTATTTATTTTCTCACGTTATCCACTCGCTCACTCAACTCACGCATCCATCCATCCATCTATCCAGTTCGTCTCTGCCGCAATAATTTGATATCACCACAATCCCCTCCACTTCACTTCACCTCACTCCACTCCCCGTACCGCACCGCACCGTACCTTACCTGCCCTGCCCTCCCCAAATTTTATGATACAATCCTTTTCTCTATCTGTCCATCTGTCTGTCTCTGTCTCTCTCCCTCTCTCTCTCTTTCCCTCTCTCTCTCTGTCTGCTGTCCATCTGCCCATCTGCTTGTCTCCTTGTCTGTTTGTACAATATCAAATACAATCAATCCACCAGTCGGGTTCAGCGAATTCCATACCACAAACCAATACCCACCACCAGATACTTTACCTTCTTTTTGATTTAGATTTGTCAAAAAACATCATCACAATCTCTTCAATCAACCAAACAAGGGTAAAGTAATCATCTGTTCTTTTGATCGTGTGTTCTTCAACCTCATCCCAAATAATCTTGAGAAAGGGAAAAGAAAGAGAAAAAAAAAGGGTACTTATTTCATTCCATTCGCCATGAAGGAGGCCACACATTAAAGAGACCCACGAACTTCGGAACCATACCATCCCATACCGTCCCATTTCATACCCTCAAGTCCCATTCCTAACTCAACATCGCTACAACCTCTCACATTTGAGTAGCCCACACAATGGTTCGAGTTACAGATGAGCTGGCTTTGTCCCTCGATCATCTAAATCTCTTCTACACACACGATCCTCACCTCTCCAACCTACCCGTCCTCATATACCATGGTCCTTCTACCACCACCAATTCGACCCTCAATAGTTCTCGAATCCAACTTCACATCTTCACCGCTGCAGGGTTTCAATCTTACCCGCGCATAACCATTTCACCAAACTCACCGCTATACGAATCGGTCAACTATCTCCCGCGCGATAAACAAGGAGACGAGCTATGTCGCGGTCTGGCATTCGGCCTATTCAAATATTTCAAGGAGTTGCCAGAGGTGGTGAAGAGTGGATTGATATTACAAGTTGCGAATACATCAAGGAAGCAGAGGCCAGGGTCGGCACCAAAATTATTCGGCGAACAACATGCGGCAGATTTGGCAAGTTCGATGGTGAGGGTGGAAAATACGCCAGATGTGACGAGAGATATTGAAGCGGCTTTACGAATACAAAATATAAATTACGTGGATGTGGATTTGGTTCTGCCACCGGGTTCGATAGCACCTTTTCAAGAGTTGGAGGGGGATTTGGACGAGGAAGAATATCCAGATTTGACTCTGAGGCAATATGGATCATATGCATCGTTGGTCAAGGTCTTTGGAGAAGTGGCATTCCTACCCACTACGAAACTACGTCGAGCCCCTTCGAAACCGACATCATTGAATCGAAGCAAATCATTTCAGAAGGATCAAAAGATGGCTTTGCGACGGGAGATGGGAGAATTGGTCGATACGGAAGAACGTTATGTTATAAAGATGCATGAATTGGTCAATCACATTGCAGATGATTTTCGAGCCAAAGCCAAAAGTCGAGCGTTTGGAAGTTTCAGTCCGTCGGAAGATGATCTACAAAAGCTCTTCCCACGATGTTTGGATCGAATCCTACAAATTAATTCCACCTTCTTATCAGCGATACGAAAAGTGATGGATGAAACCGAGGAAGAAGCCATGCAAGATCTGGAAACACCAATAGTCAGCTCCACCTCATCTCGATATGGTGGCTCGGGTCGTTTGAAGGACCCTACGGGTGCACTGGCCTTTGCCAAAGTCTTACTTGAATGGTTCCCACAATTTTCCGAGAGTTACCAACAATATATCCATGCTAGCCAGGAATTTCCACAAATCATTTCGAGCTTCATGAAGCAACCAAGCAGCTTCTCAAGTCGGGTACAAGCTACAGGGGAACAGCGTTTGAGATCGGCTGTAATCGAACCAGTTCAGAGATTACCAAGATACAGTCTCTTTATTGATAATATTGTCAATTCGCTTCCAGTTCTACATCCAGCTTTACAGCCTATGTTGAAGGCTAGAGATATCATCACTTCGATATGTTCACTTGATCCACCAGCAGCTGACAAGTCACAAGTGGTGAATCGATTAAGATATTTGGTTGACGCTTGGCCTTCTACGTTGCATCCTCAAGGACGTCTAATCACAGCGGTTGATACGATTGAGTTACCACCTCCATATCATGTTGAAGTCACGACCGGTAGTAGTGCAGGTATTACCAAGGAAGGTATACTTTTACTCTTTGCCGATTGTATTGTTTTGTTGAAGAAGAATAAAGACTGTTTACAGACAGCTCGAGGTGTCATGGCGGAGATTGATAAACCTTCTGCTCAGACTATGATGGCATCAGTTACCGCAGCTGCTGGCGGACAAAAACATCTCTATGATCTTTCTTTCACCGGCTGGCATGTTCTTGGAGATACTAGGGTTACGTCATCTGAAGATAATCGATGCATTTGGTTGACTTCCTTGCATGAGTTGAAGGATGCAAACATGGGACGGGATCGTAATCAAGCTGCTACAGTTCGAAACTTTGTTTTACAAGGAGCTTACGAGGCGAAGGCATCTAGGTTGGGCGAGGAATTGATCAAAGCTAGACTTGAAGGAAGATTTTCAGAGGCTGAACGCGAAACCGATAGATGGAGTTTACGATCGATTAGGCCGGCTGGAGTTCATCTATATAGTGCCATTTTTGCTGAAGGTGTTGATGATTTGGTTCAAGGTCGGAGAGAACCGGCCCCTGTCCGTTTAGTTGTTGATCACGAAAAAGGTACAAAGGGTGCTCCTGTGGGTCATTATGGTGTTGATATTGTAGCCAATGTCACAACGTTAGCAGGAGGAGAGAAATATAGACTTGAGGTAGATGGACTTAATGATAGGGTGTATGTGGATGAAGTACTTCCTGAGTACTTGATGATTACATTTGCAAAGAGAGGTAAGTGGTTGTGTGTTATTTTTGAGGATAAGACTAATGATCTTAGTAACCGATTTACTTCGACTTCAACATCAAATCAGTAATCCAGCCTTATCTGCACCTTTTACCTCTTTTTACTCGAAGATTCTAAAATCTATCGACGTTTTGTGTGAGGGTGACAGATCCAAATCATATCGACCACATTCTCCTGTCAAAATTCTTTCTAGTTTAATCAACAGTGGTTTCGGAGGTTCACCGTCAACTACGAGTCTCAATGGACTTGCATCTCCTGGTAAAATCTCGCGACCTATAATAATGGGTAAGATCCCGTCGTTGGAATCACCACAAATCGTTCGAACGGCCAGTAATAGATCTTTACATTCAATACAAGATTTCTCGGATGGTAAAGGTAGTGTTCGAGCTCCCTTTGAAGAGGGTAGACCGATTAATCCACTTGTTCGACTGGAGGAAACTTTCACTGGATATATTGCAGCTCTTCAATCAAGAAAAGGAAATGTTGTTGGGAAGAACTTACGAAACAGAGGAGCTGCTGATGAATTGGCCGTCAATGCTTTATACAATACTTTTATTGAAAATCCTTTCGATACTCGAGCAGCTTCTGAAACTTCTTTTGATGTCATTTTTGTGGCATTTGAGAAGTTTTTACGATTGGCGTGGAAAGAACAAATGGGTTCTGTCATGTCACTTGATTCTCTTGATGCTTTACAAGAAAGATCCATCAAGCTATTCCCTGGAGATTTCAATGAATACGTCAGATTGATATTTGGAGAAATGGCACCACAAAATAGGAGAGCATTTATTGCCATCATCAAATTATTGGCCGATCTCTTGGACGGGTGTGGTAATGATGGTGATCGTGGTTCTCTTACTGTCGCCTTTGCTGAGTTACTGGTCGTTGATGGTGAACCTCACAACTACATTAATTTATTGGATCGTGTTGTCGAAGATTCCGATAAATTATTTGATGATCTTGGACCTGGACCTGGTATTGGTCTTGGAGGTGGTAGTAATTATGGTTCTGTGGCAAGTCGATCAATACATTCAGCCACTGGATCTATTACATCAAATACATCATTACGAAGAAGATTTGCCGATACCGTCTTTCGTCAAGCTAGTACCAAATCGGATACTGATCATCGTCCTTCAGTTTGGAGAACATTGAGTAAAACTACTCGTAGTGTTGCTACTGGAGATCAATATGCGTCAAAACCATCTTTAGGGAGAGCTCATTCAATCGAATCACCAGATCGTAAAACTCGACCAGCATCTCGTGATAGACCTACAGTTATGGGTGCATTTGATGAACGACCTGGTAGTTCTGATTCAATTGCACCAAAATCAAGGCTTAGTACTATCGGCGCATCACCACCACCTGAAGATTCGAACGATAATGGTACTACCAGATCATCAAAGAAGAAACGTCGAAGCTCTTTGTCTGATCTTAAGAGTTTGATGGCTCAAGCAACAATTGGACCAATGACTCCATCTCCTGAACAACAGCCTGTTACGACTACACCACCAAACAAAATAGCAAATTCCCCACCAAGAACTCCATCACCTGTAAAGGTTCCAGCATCTCCATTAAAGATTACGAAAGTCCCAGCAAATGGTTCAATTATGGATAGAGATCGATCTTTAATGTATCGAAGTTCGCCTGCTCTTAAAGAAAACCTACCCATCATCACTTCTCCTGATCGGATTGATCGGATTGATCGCAGCATGGGAAATTTAACCGAACGAGCACAAAATATTATGTCTTCCTTGGATTCTACACCATTCGCATCACCAATCAAAGAACAATGGCGAGCCGGTCATAACAAAACAGTATCTCTCTCATCAAATATCCCTACTCTTCGTGGAACTCCTCGCGATCCTTCTCGCCCAATAACATCATACGCAAACAACTTGAATGGAACCATCAAATCTCCTCAACGTCTTCGTCTTCAAAGTCCACAGAAACTTCGCGAACGTTTACAAAATGAAGCCAAAGCAATAAATGAAGCAGAAGCTTCTCTTCAAAATGAGTTGTCTAAGATTGGCGAAGAAATGGCGAAATTAAATGCTGTTTCTGCCATTCCTAGAACTTCTGACATTGCTAGACTTTCTGAAGCAGTTTTGTTGTTGGAGACAAAGATTCCAAATATTGTGAAAGATTTGAATGAAAGAAATGATGCGGTTAAGAAGGAGTTGGAAGTTAGTCTACAGGCGAGTGAGTTCAAGGTTAAAGGATTGGATCAACTTTATAAGGAGAGTAGTGCCGAAAATGAATTGCTTTATGAGAAGTTTAATGCGGAATTGGGGAAGATTGTCAAGGCTTTGAGAGCGAGTAGGAAGGGTGGTGCTGGAGGTGAAGATGGAAATGGTGTGGGTGGACCGATGAGTGCGAAAGAAGAGTTGGTGACGAGAATGAGAGAAAGTAGTGAGGAAGCTGCTAGAGTTAAGAAAGAAAATGCTAGGTTGAGGAGAGAGGTTCTTACACTGAGGACATTGTTGAAGGGGCAAGAAGGGGCTGGGGCTGGGGCTGGGGCTGTGGCGCCTCAGTAGGTATGAGGAGGTGAAGGTGTGGATTTTGAGAATGTGGTGGGAAAAGTGGTGAGAAGAGGCGAGATGAAGATGACAAAGTAATGAATTATGCCGTTATGTCGTTATGACTTTCTTTTTCTATCGGCGGCAAATGTTGTTTTTTTGTCGAATTTGGCTTTGTTTTGGTTTGGTTGTAGCTAAACTGGCAGGCGTTCGACCCTTCTTTTTTCTCGATATACCCATAGCATGCGTGTATTTGGGGCCTGGGACGGGGATGGACGGACGCATGGTTTGGTTATTGGCAAATTGGGGGAATTTGCATTTAATAGGGGGATGTATGGATGGATGACAGAAAGGATTTTGTGGAATTTTGTTGAGGGATAGATTTGTTTGTGGTAATGGATTATGTGATGGATTGATGGATTAGGGAAATTATTTGGATGCGCATACATGCATAATGTTATGATACCAAAGTTTATGTTTTTCATGTTTGGAGGAATGAGATGAGATGAGATGAGCAATTATCTGGATTTGGATTTGGATTGTGGGGGTGGGACAGGAAGGGGCGGTGGAGGTTAACGAATAAAAGAAAGGGGAAGGGAAGAAACAAGATTAGATGATATGAGATGAGTTGAGATGAAATAAAATAAGATTAAATACATTTTTTTGTATACGTATGTATGAATGAATGCATTGTGTGTGTGTGGATGGACAAATGAAGAAATGAATTTGCATCTTTTTTTTCGCTTCTAGTCTATCTATCTCATTGGTTTGTTTGTTATTAGATGGCGAATAGATGGTAGATACTAAAAACTAGATACCAAATGTCTGGTTTACCTCCTTCTATTTAGTACTTACCACCGGGGTAGATAGCTAGTTGTGAAGATCAATTTTGAGAGAATCGTTAGGTGTTAGGTGGAGATACCGGGCCAGTCTGATGTTTGTGGATATGTGATTAGCTTGGATTGGATTGGGATTCAGGATTCGGGACTCGGGTTTTGGGATTATTATAACAAGGGGGGGGGGGGGGGGGAGAGAAGGGAGAAGACCAACAATGAACGAAACCAAACCAAAAACTCAAAAACTCAAAAAAAAAAAAAAAAACTCACAAAATTCGTCCTCTCTTTATTTCGTCTCGAAACTTGCACTGCGTCGCCAACTCTCAGTATTTCTCCTTCGTCTGCATCGCCATTTCCGAGAAATCCGTAGCGCCCGAATATGGGACTGTATTTCATGCCTGGGTCTACGCGGCGATCTTTCATGAGCAGCTTGAGGACTTCTTGGTCTTTGGGGGCGGCGATGCCTTTTTCGTGGTCGACATTTAGGGAGACGCAGCGTCCGCAGTTGGCGGTGAGGAGGATTTCTTTTTTGGGGGAGGGGGAGGAGGAGGAGAAGGTTAGACCACCCCAGTAATCTTCATCGTAGGGGTGCGGAGAACCGGAGATTATGATGTTGGCGCGGAATTTTGTGATGTCCATTTTGAGGCCTGGGGTGGGGAGGCGGCTGGTCACGTCGTCGCAGGAGGATTGGGTGATGATGAGGTAGGGAGCGCAGTCGTTGAAGATTATGGATGAGGATGAGGATGAGGGAATGGGAGTGGGGAGGAGGGAATTGAGGAGCGGGATTTTGTGGAGGAGGGTTGCAGTAGGGAGAGGGGGGGTGTAGGTTGCGGGTTTTCCGGGGATGTTGCCGAGTACTAGACGGCGGTTGGCGCCTGCGTAGGCGAGGAGTACGGGGTACCCGAAATGTTGCGTGAACCAGTTGTTGTAGGGGGCTCCCATGTCGTAGGCTGTGATGGGGCTGTTGTGCATGGTGATTGCGATTTTGGGGAGGTGAGAGAGGGTGTTCGGGGAGAGATCGATGGTTAGAGTGGGGTGGGGAGAGGGGGGAGTTGGTGAGGAGGAGGAGGGGGGGGCGTGGTAGGTTACGTGCAGAGTGGAGTCTGTGATGGAGGTGTGGAATAAGGCCATTTCTGGAAACTCGGGAACGTGCATATTTTGATACGGACCCCATTTGGAATTGGGGTCGCGCACGCGGAGTAGCATGAATTTGCGATCGTAGGAAAATCCTTCTTTGGTTAGAGTGGCCGAGGGGAGTGAACATCCTCGGAGAGATTTGATGGGGTAGATGTAGAGCTGTGTGGTGTTAGTTGAATTGTGATTTTCGGAATAAATTGTGTGACTCACTTGACTAATAGTCATTTTTGGACCGGATGGAGCAGATATCGATTTGGAAGTATTTGTCTGTTGCGCAGTAGCCGTGGCCATGGAAATCCCATCCACCTTTTCCACAATCGAAGCCAGCTCTTGACTATTTTCCAGCAATCCCGATTTCTCTTTCAGCATCCCCTTGAGATCTGAAGCCATCTCTGCAACTTCTTGTCGGGATTCCTCATCCCTTTGAATTTGCGCTTCGGCTTTCCCAAGCCGTTTCCTATATTCCTCCAGCTGAGTACTTCGAGTCGATAGCCGGATTACAAGATACCATATCAAACCAATTTGGAAGATCGATCGGAATGACCATTCTCCTAGGATGGGCATGTGTATTGTATTTACGTAGTCAGTGGTCTTTTCCATCATTTCCCACAAGGAATCGAGAAATGATTCCGAGATTGCCATTCCTCCGGCGTGGGACGTATTCGTCGTCATTAGCAGGTATGTTATGAAGTGCCTAGAAGATTACCGTAGATTGATTGAGGAGTCTGGAGATTGAGGAATCTTCCTGTCTAGACTTATTTACATCAAATAAGTCGCTGGGATGGATGCCGTTGAGATGTATGTAAGAAATACGCGTGCTTGCAAATCCCCTCATGCTCGAGTGAAGTGTTAATCTTATCCGACGAATCAGAGGAACGATGGATATTCTTACCCGATAAGGCGAGTTTATTCTTCAATCTCATGAATGCTTCTCATCATCGCTCTAGTTTTGAGTTCTAGCATTTGGATAACATGCATGTCTTTCCATCGATTGTACGAGCTGGATTAAACTCAAAACCTGCCAGCTCTTGGACATTTCGGATGGTCACGTGAAGGATATCTCGTTTGATTTTTGGTCTCTCCCGCCAATTCGAACGACACACCTCAGCGATACAAACATTCTGGGGGCCATTGAAGATCTCGATGGGAAATTATACGACATGGCTTGATTTCCTCTTCCTTTCATTTCCTCAACGCATCACGTGTTAAGCTGTAAAACCTTGCGGCTTCACTCACCACACAGGAAGCATCTCCGCAATATTCATGGATAGACCCCGCTTTTTCCTCATAAGCCAAGTGGGATATTCTCCTCCACGTGCATCAACCATAGGACCTCAACTTCATCCGAACTTTGTGTGTCTGCAGAGATAATTTACTTTTCACCATCTTTGGGATGGATTTCAATATGGATCCTAGATGCGTGGGGAGATTAACTTTTCATCTGTCTATAAAAGGACGATGGATTCCTACTCTTGGCAATGGAATATTTCAGGTGTCGGTTTCTAAGATCAATTATCGTTTCGTTCGTCGTGATGTTTTCGTTGACGGTTTGGTTAAGCTTTCTCTCGATCGCGGGTGCGGTTCCCGGTGCTCAGTTTCCTCATGCTACTCCAGCTCCTTATTATGATGCTCGATCAAACTCCGGATCGCATGGCAAGAGTTGGATAAACTATACGGCTGTACCGGGGTTCTTTTTACAAGATGAAGCGACGACCGTTCCGTCGACTTTCGATTATGTATGAATTCCTATCTTTCTCCATCTCTGGATCATGATCTCTATCATTACACATATGTTAGGCTTGCAAGGCTAATCTCGTCATATTCATAGACTCAATGGAATTTTGGTCTCATAAATCGAACTTATCCTACGGATTCCCGTGCTTCTAACGGTACAAGTCAATGGGAAAGATTTGAGAAATATGTGACGTCTTTGAATAAGAATTCGAAGAAGAATGTGAACTATAAAGTTTTATTCATGGGGAGACATGGTGAAGGATGGCATAATGCTGCTGAAACTTATTACGGAACTCCTGCTGTAAGTTTTTATATTAGAGAGTTATATGGATGAAATGATCGCTAATGGTGGATGTAGTGGAATGTATGTGCTTCTGGTCAAAAAAATCTAGTTGCGAGATGAAACTAATGATTGTAGTGCTACTATTCCGAATTGGATGGTAATGCCACTGTCACAGTACGTATCACGAGTCCATGATCTACCTCTGAATGGGGTATCCAATAGTCCGGACTGCAGTCCAACAATGTAAGGTTCTGAATGTCCAAAAACAACTGGAAATCTGAAAATGGTTCAATGTTCCAATCAAATTCAATATTTCAATATCTCAAATGATTTGAAAGTTTCAATTGGTTTGGAGATTTGATAATTTTTGTTGTTGGATTGCAGTTTGAACTATTGGACACCCTGCCTCTGAATTTAT